>CAIGRF010249124.1:0-11454 GCA_903798235.1 Fraxinus ornus
TTATTTGTGTATCATGAATATGAACAAAATAAATATGTAATTGTTGTAGGGTCTTGAACTAAATTTAAATAATTAAACATTGGACTTGGGTTGGGAATCAAGTTAGTTAGGCTAAAATTAATTTTTTGGCTGGGTTAAAAATTTTATTCTTTTTTATTTTTACCAAGAATTTGGGCTAAGTCTTCCAATTTTTACAAATCAATTTGCTTCTGGGTTGGGCAGCCCTGCCCCCCTCTCCATCCGCCTATGAGTGCATCCGAGGTTCAGCTTCCTACAGATGGTGGTAAAAGACCTGTACTAGAACATCAAGTACCGGATCGAGGTAAATGGCCAGAATGAAAGGGGAAAACTGAAGCCACGGGGTCGTACATGGAGGGAAGCAATTGGAAGCGTATAAGGAAACTTGAAAGTTGAAATGCCCGTGTTCTGTAGGGACAACCCAAATGGCGAGCAGAGAGGTATTTTGAGGTGAACGGACTGATAGAAAAAGAGTAGCTAGAAGCGGTGGGTGTCAGTTTGGACGGAGATACAATGGACCGAAGCAATAAGCAGTAGGTGTCAGCTTGGTTACAATGGACTGAAGCAAGGACGCCATTACAATCATGGGAGCAGTTTCACCGACTTCTTCTGCTGCGTTTTTGGCCTACACAAGAGAGCAGTCTATGCAAGAAATTCATAAGCATCAAACAGACGGCAGCGGTGGAGGAATTCAGGCGGAACTTTGAAGCCCTCGCAGCACCTCTTCAAAACATACCAGAAGAAGTTTTACAAAGTACATTCATAAATGGGTTGAGCCCAAACATAAGGGCTGAATTTAGGGTTTACCATCCAAATGGGTTGGCCCAAATGATGGATATGGCCCAATTAATTGAAGACAGAAATAAAGCCCTAAAAATGTCCAAGGAATTGACATGATCCAGAACTTTCAAATATAAGGACAGAACCACGGAGAGGCGAAGAGTGATGCATTCCAAATAGGGCTGAACAAAACTCCCGAATCGAACCGAACCGAATCGAGCGATTCTTCATAAGTTAAATACCCAAACGTGTATTTGAATTGAGAACTGATGGGTTCGGTTCGATTCTCGATTTTAAACCAAGAACCGAAAAAACGAATAAGAACCAAATCTAAATAATTTTTTTTTATTTTTTTATAATGAATTAATTAAATTATTTTAATTTTTTCTAAACAAATTAGCAAATTAACTAATTTAGTGATTAATGCTCCAACTCCCAAGCCAAGTCCATGTCAACCCAACCCAACCCAATTTCTAAATTCAATTTTTTTGTTTTAATTTTTTGACCCAATTATTAATTTCATTATTAGCCCAAGACCAAGGTATTTTTAAGTTTTTATCCTTCTCTTTCCAATTTCATACTTTCATTCAATAAGCACATGTTTACTAACCCCAAATCATTTGATAAATTGAAAACCTACATCTGCATGTCCAAATCGAAGCCTATGACTGCCAAGTCCGAGTTCCCCTCTCCAACTGTCCATCAAAGTTACAAATGAATATGTCATTAGTTGTATTTATGTAGTGTTGATGTAAATGTTAAAAAAATTAATTATGCTACAGAATCAAACATAACCGAATTGAACTGAACTGAATCGAACAGAACTGAACCCGAACGATTCCATTATTATATTTGGACCCGACGGTTCTATTTATTAAATACTCAAAAAATTTGGTTCGGTCAAGTTTTCTTCAGATCTAAACCGAACCGAACCATATCTAGCCCTAAATTTTATAACAATAAGTGATTAATTAAACATCGAAATAAGAAATTTTATATGCCCACATGTATGAAAATATATGTATTTGATATTGTTGAAGTCTTTGTAAATTTAATGTTCGACAACAACCTTTGCCTACGGAAGGTCTAAATTTACAAAATTAAATTGGCATTGGTTAATTCAATATAAAGTTAATTTTCATAGCATTAATGTATGCATTTATCTTATGCAGCAGTTCTAGCTTTTTCAATGACTCTATTCATATTCTAATTCTATGTGGTGATAATTTTTCTTAATGGAAGGAGAAAATTCCCCTAACATTGGGGTGTATGGATCTCAACTTGGTGCTCCTATGGATAAACCACTTGTCCTTATGGAATCAAGTATGCTACAAGAGAGGACACTACATGAATCGTGAGAAACATTCAATCGCTCAAGCTTGAGTCTCATGAAGACTCACGTCAATAAAAGCATTAGGGGATCAATCCCTTGATGTGATAAGCCTAAGGACTTCATAAAGGCTATTGAAGAGTAATTTGTAAGTTCCGACAAAATATTAGCCAGCACACTAATGAAAAGGCTTGCAGGCATGAAGTTTGACAATTCTAAAGGTGTGCGTGAGCAGATAATGAAAATGAGAGATATTGATGCTCGTCTTAAATTCTTCGAGATAGAGAATTATGTTTGTTTATAGTTCATCTCATTCTGAACTCTCTGCCTATAGAATATGGTCCACTTAAAATATCATATAACCCATATATAGAAAAATGGACCGTGAATGAACTCCTGACAATGTGTGTTCAAAAGAAGAAGAGGCTGAAGCATGAGAAGTTAGAAATTGTTCATCTAACAACTCATGATAAAGGAAATAATAATATGGGTAAATATGGTTCTAAAATGGAGAACAAAATGCCAATGAAGGAAAAGAGCAATAAGGGTGTTTGTTTCTTTTACAAGAAAAAAAGGCGTATGAAGAATGACTACTTCAAGTATAAGAAATGTCTTAAAAATAAAGGTACTCTTATCTCATTTGTATGTCATGAATCTCATTTTGTTAATGTTCCAAATAATACGTGGTGCATTGATTCTACTACTACAATTTGCATTGCCAATACTATGCAAGGCATTCTGGACCTAAGAAAACCACAACCAAATGAGTATTATTTAGAACATTAACAAAATGAGATTCATGACATACAAATGAGACAAGAGTACCTTTATTTTCAAGCCATTTCTTATACTTGAAGCAATCCTTCTTCATATGCCGTTTTTTCTTGCAAAAGAAACAAACATCCTTATTGCTATTTTCCTTCATTAGCATTTTGTTCTCCATTTTAGAACCATATTTGTCATTGTTCTTAGTTCCTTTATCATGATTTGTTAGATGAACAGTCTCCAACTTCTCATGCTTTATTCTCTCCTCCTTTTGAGCACACATTGTCAGGAGTTCATTCATGGTCCATTTTTCTTTGTATGTTATATGATATTTTAAGTGGACCATATTTCGTAGGAAAAGAGATCAGAATGAGGTGAACAAGGAATGATTTAGAAATCTCTATCTCGAGGAATTTAAGACGAAAAACAATATATCTCATTTCCAATATGTGCTCATGTACACCTTTAGAATTGTCAAACTTCATCCATGAAAGCTTTTTCATTAGTGTGTTGGCTAACATTTTGTTAGAACTTACAAATTGTTCTTCAATAGCTTTTATGAAGTCCTTAGGCTTATCACGTTGAGGGATTGATACCCCATGCTTTTATTGACACGAGTTGATCCGTTGAAAACCTGCAAATGAATGGGATCGTGAACAAGTAATATAGAAGTGTGTAAAATGTCGAACTCATGAGGACTATGTATACAATCGAGTTCAAATTTATAGTAACCTTAATCGAATAGCAAACACATTTTGAGTTTTCTATACTAATATATAAATTATCGATTAAATTAGAAAGCATTTTAAGTAGTTTGAATTCAAATATGTGAAAGTATTGCTAAGATGTTGAATCTCCATATTATTCCATTTTAGCGTAATAATTTGAAATCATTTATATTGGTTAATGTTTCTAATTTAATTGAAAGTCTCTCTCAATAGCGATCAAATCTATTCTACTCATATGACCCTTTTATCTCTCGATGAAATATGCAAACATGATAAATGCATTAACAAGTGTTAGAACACCTATTGAAACAAAATAAAATATAGATGTATATATCTATCCTCTATTTACAATATTTATTATAATGTACTTAAACCATATTGTCTCTCCCGATAACAATAAAATTCACTAACAATTTAATTGGTGATTAAACAATTGAAAAGAATGATAAAACGATAATAAACATTAACAAATCAAATCAAAATAATTAATTAAAAACTAAAAATATCATAACAATGGTTCATCTCATCCTAGCAATGTATAAAACTATCATAACATATCGAAATTACAAGAAATCATATTTAAGTGAAAAGACATAACCCGAATTTTTGTAAAATTGAGAAGATGAATATTGAGATCTTGAATCTCTTCAATTGTTTCTTGATGATTCTCCACTTGCGCATTCTCTTCTTTACCTAAAAAATCATATTTGAATTTTCACTTGATTGAATTCTTGCAAATCCCCTTCAATTATCTCACAAAAACTATGATTCTCCTCATTTGATGATAATAATTGATGAATATTGGAGTATAATATGTATATCAAAGGTCATTAATATGTATTCTGCTGTTAGGTATTTATAGGAGTAGAAAACTGGTTGAAAATCATGTCCAAATTGGTTTCCAAAGGAGTTCCAATCGAATAAAGAAAGTTGCATTCGCGAGCGGATTTTTTGTTTCTGTACAATAGTCAGTATTTTGATCATAAATTTCTCTCCCGATTCCTATTGAGACGATTTAAAGTGAGTTTGAAACATACTTCAAAGAGATACAACTTCGGTAGAAATATAATTTTTTTATTTCGGATGTTTACTATGCCAAATATTGGTTTCAATATTTGACTAAAAATATGGAATATAACTTATGCGATTGGAAATTGATTTTGATCATATTTCATTCCTTTTTGAGTTCTAATTTCATCCAATTGTCTCCTAGCAATCAAGTATCATCTGGTTGCCCGAATTAATTATTGAATATTTGTAATGTGGTTCTCAAACTTTAGACTTTACCATTTTTCCTTGATTTTTTTTTTCAATTTTTCGTTCAACCATTAAAGTAAACCTATATAACATAAAATACAACAATTTAGGATATATTTTGTCAAAACATCAAATATCGATATTTTAATCCTTGAATAAGTGTATAAAATACACTTATTAGAGCCTTCATGAGATTCAAGCTTGAGCGATTAGATACTTCCACAATTCATGTAGTGTCTTCTCGTGTGGTGTTCTTGATTCCATAAGAAAAAGTTGTTCATCCACATAGAGCGCCAAGTCAAGATCCATACACTCTAATGTTAGGAAAAATTTCTGTTTCCACACAAAAAAAAAAAAAAGAAATTATCACCACATAGAATTGGAATGTGAATAAAGTCATTGAAAAAGCTAGGAACTACTGCATAAAATAAACACATTCATTAATTCTATAAAAATTATCTTTATATTGGATTAACCAATGCCAACTCAATTTTGTAAATTTAGACATTCCTGTTAGTAAGGGTTGTTATCAAACATTAAATTTATAAATATTTTTGCAATATCAAATACATGCAATTTCATACACGTGGGCATAGAAAATTTCATATTTTGATATTTAACTAATCTCTTTATTGCAACAAAATCCTTGAGATAATATTTCCCTTTAGGACCAAATATTTATCATATGGATTAACCACACTTTATGAGATATCGTATGTCTTATCAAAATCCTCGAATCAAAATATTATAACATCACATATGGAAATTAATTAAAGATACTATAATTCAATTATTTCAATAATACTTTACATTTCATTTTTTAATATGTATTTAATTATTTCAATATTTATAATATATTAATTATCCCACGAAGTGAAATTTTTTTTTTTGGATAATTATATCTTTACTATAATTCGATTATTTCAATAATACCTTAATTTTCATTTTCAATATTTATTTAATTATTTCAATAATACCCGCTGTTTTCAAACTTGGATGGAACCGATCGGTTCAACCGAAAAAATCGAGAATCAAGCAGAAATTTAGTCCGATCACAATATGAAAACCGGATGTAAAGGAACCGGTACAAAACCTGAGAAACCATCGGTGAACCGGTCACGGTTTCTCCGGGTTCACAACTAATATTTTTGTTTAAAAAAATTATAGTATGAAGAAGAAAATACTTAACTTTCATTTATGTTGACTGATAGACAATGGAGGTCGATATTTCTTTGCTAAAATCTGTATAAAGTCACAAAGATGAGGACAAAAGCTCACACGTTTCCATTACTATTCAGGAGTTATATAATACAAGTTTGTTCCTAAATATAAGGATACAGCTCAGAGATATTTACATTTGATATATGCAAAAATCACAAACAAAAAAACTAAAAGATAACAACAAAGGTCTAGGAGAACAACTATCATCTAATATGCCCCCTCAAGATAGGCCACGGGAAGAGAGGCCAATCTTGACTTTGAGAGATTGAAATTTTGAACGAGGTAACGGTTTTGTAAGGGCATCTGCAAGTTGATCATCAGAGGAAACATGAGTTACACGAAGAGAACATGTCTGAACTTGATCCCGAATAAAATGAAAGTCTATTGCAACATGTTTCATTCGTGAGTGGAACACAGGATTAGAACACAACTGAGTGGCTCCAATATTATCACAATAGATTACAGAAGCATGAGATAATTCAATACCAAGATCAGTCAAGAGATAACAGAGCCACTTAAGTTCAGTAGCAGTAGCTGCAACAGAACGATATTCAGCTTCCGTAGAAGAATGAGCAACATTTTTTTGTTTCGTTGAACTTCAAGAGATAAGATTACGGCCAAGATAGACAATATATGCACTAGTCGAGGAGAAGTCATCTGGATTTCCAGCCCAATCAGCATCGGAGAAGGCATGAAGAGAGAGTGGAGAATCACGATAAAAAATAACTCCTTCGTCTAAGGTACCACATAAATAGCATAAGAGACGCTTGACAAGAGCCCAGTGCTCAGTCGACGGTTGATGCATATATTGAGATAATTTGTTAACCGCATAAGAGATGTATGGACGGGTCAGAGACAAGTACTGCATACCGCCAACAATAGTGTGGTATTTAGTAGGATCGAGAAGAGGTGTACCTGAGTGTAAACTGATTGGAGGACTAGTAGGCAATGGTGTGGAAACAGGTTTAGCATCTGCCATATCAGTCCGAGTAAGAAGATCCATAATATAACGACATTGTGAAAGTAAAATTCCATGACAGTGAGGAACCACTTCAACACCAAGTAAATAGGAGAGAGTCCTGAGATCTTTGAGAGAAAATCGTTGAGCAAGACGATCAATAAACTGATTGACAAAGGCAGGACTATCACTTGTAAGGATAATATCATCAACATATACTAGAAGGTAGAGAATATTAGTACCATTGCTGAGGACAAACAATGAAGTATCAGCATGAGAATTTCTGAAACTAGCAAAAAGAAGAAATTGGCGCAACTCATGGTACCAAGCCCTCGGTGCTTGTTTAAGGCCATATATAGCTTTACGAAGCTTGCAGACGTATGTTGGATGATCGAAGTCAATGAAGCCCGGAGGTTGGGCCATGTAAACATCTTCCGATAGATGACCTTGTAAAAAGGCATTGGTGACATCTAATTGTCGAAGAGGCCAACCAAGACTAACAGCAATGCTGAGTACAAGCCGCATAGTAGCAGGTTTAATAACTGGACTAAATGTTTCATGATAATCAACACCAGGTCGTTGATGGAAACCTTTTGCGACTAGACGAGCTTTATACCTGTCAATAGAACCATCAGAATGTCGTTTAAGACAAAAAATCCATTTACAACCAATAATATTAGAGGCAAAGATTGGTGGAACAAGCTCCCATGTCCCATTTCGGACTAAAGCATCATACTCTTCGGACATGGCCTGACGCCAGTTGAGATCTTTGAGAGCTTGGGTTATAGTTGTGGGTTCAATGGCGAAGATGGGTTAAATTGTGTGTGAAGGTTGAGCTTTCTTAGTGGTTTATGTATGTTGTTTTTAGATCGGGTAGTCATGCGATGTGGGTTATCAGGTGGGGGAGCTGGGGGTATACGGGGTGGATTGTTTGGTTGTTGGGTTGGTTGTTGGCTGTTGACCTAGTTTGGTGGTGCTGAATGTTGGCGGCTGTAAAGTGTGTGTGGTAGGTGGTGATGAAGGATCAGCACATGTCGAGATCTCTTGTGGGCGCTCAGCAGATAAGGTAGTGTGTACTGACTGGGGAGGACTAGGAACTCTAACAGTGATTAGTGGAGGAATCCAGGTATCAAAGGTAGTAGAGTCAGGACGTGGTAAATGATCATGTAGTGATGTGTAAGGAAACACAAAAACGACAAACTGGACATGACGAGAAATGAATATTTTTGTGGAAGATGGTTCAAGACACAAGTAAACACTTTGAGATAACGAATACCTAGAGGTGTCGGCTCGGCCCTTAAAGCCACGAGCTCACGAGCCGAGCCGGCTCGTGNCTCGGCTCGTGGGCTCGTGCCCCAAGAGCCACGAGCCGAGCTCGGCTCGTTTACTAACGAGTCCGCTCGGCTCGTGCTCGTGATCGTCTTTTGAAGAGCCCGAGCGATCCGTGGATCGCTACAGTGCGAGCCGAGCAGGCGAGTCGACGAGCTACTAGGCTCGATTGCCACCTCTACGAATACCCAAGAAAAATGCAAGGTTTGGAGCGAGTGTCAAGTTTATGGGATGAATATGGTCGAAGCCATGGAAAACGTAAACATCCGAAAATCTTGAGTTTGGAATAGTTAGGAGCATTACCAAAAATTGATTCATACGGTGAGGAAAGGCCAAGAGTATGAGTGGGGATTCTATTGATTAAATAGACAGCTGTGGCAAAAGCATGGGACCAAAAGATTAATGGAAGAGAAGCATGTGAAAGTAATGTGAGGCCAGTCTCAACTATGTGACGTTGTCATCTTTCTGAATAGCCATTATGTTCAGGTGTATGTGGAGGAGTTGTAAGATGTGAAATGCCAATTGTTGCTAAAAAGTCTTTAAGGCCCATGTATTTACCCTCGTTATCTGAGTACAATGTGAGAATTTTTGTTTTGAAATGATTTTCCACAATGGCTTTAAAGCGTATAAAAATTTCTTTAACCGCGGACATTTTTTGTAATGGATAAAACCAGGTATATTTGGTAAAATGATCGACAAAAATTACATAATATTTGAATCCATCATGTGAAAGAATAGGAGAAGTCCATACATTAGAAAAAATAAGTTCCAGAGGCTGTGAAAAGTATAGAGATGATGTAGAAAATGATAGCTTATGACTCTTATTGCAATAACAAGCATTACATAAAAAATCTTTGGATAAAGGGGATGACAAATCTAAATGATAATCAGAAATAATATGTTTTAAAATGGGAAAAGCTGGATGTCCTAATCTATGATGCCAATTTGAGGAAGTGGTCTTGACACTTGAGAAGGCAAGAATTGGGGAGGATGACTTGACAGCCGGCCACTCATTCACACCATCCTTAGTGTTGCCCAGCACAAGAATTGCCCCCGTACGAAGATCTTTCACCTGAAAAGAAGTTGGTAAGAACTCAATAGAGACATTATTGGTGGTGCGAAATTGAGAAATTGAAATTAAGTTCTTTTTAATGTTTGGCACACAGAGGACATCGTTTAGTTTAAATGAAGAGTTAGGGGTGAGAAGAGAAGTGGAACCCGTGTGAGTGATGGAAAGACCCGTGCCATCTCCAATCATAACATTGTCGAAGCCAGTATAGGGAGTATGAAGAGATAAATTGCTTAAGTCCGCTGTGACATGATGAGATGCACCACTATCAAGTAGCCAAGTTGAATTGTTGGATGCAACATTAGCAGCAAAGTGAGCTCGAGGCTGCCAAGGAGTTGATTGAGTGCTAGGCAGTGGTGTGGAGTCTTTGTTGGATGGCTGAGTTGGAACCAATTGGAATGACGGACATCGCTTAGCTGTGTGTCCTTGAATGCCACAGATTTGGCAATGGCCCAAGTAAGGGCGTGGTTGTGGACGATTGTAACAAGTTGTTGTGCCAGAGTTCGAAGTCGTTGCAGGATGAGCATAGGAAATTAGCGACGAGTGCCAGCTAGTATGGCCATGAGGACTTGGACGCCAATTATTGTTGGGATTTTAAGTTCACCAGTTCGTGTTGGTCCTGTTTGTTGGGTTAGCAGTGGCTGGAAAGTGAGCAGATCCCTTTGTGTTTCCTTGAAGAGAGGCTTCAAATGTTAAAAGTTTCTCATGGAGCTCATCAAAAGAAATGGGGTTATCACAAGCTTGAACGGCACGAACCAATTCGTTATAATCATCTCCAGTCCATCAAGAATCTTCTCAGTAAGATCTTCCTCATCTATTGGTGCACCAAGTATAGCAAGTTCATCTACACGTGCTTTAACTAAGTGAAGAAAGTCAGTGATATTCAGAGTGCCTTTGGTGGAATTTTTTAGAAGAGTCTTGACTTGTTTAATACGTCCTCAGGATGGTTTGGCATAAGTGTTAGCTAAGATGGTCCATGCTTCCTGTGATGTTTTGGCTCTGGCAACAAACGGAATGATTGTAGGAGAAAGTGGGCCAATGAGAGCATTAAGGAGAAGCTGATCTTGGTGAACCCATATGTGGTAGGCAGGATTTGGTATGGTTGAGTTGTTTGTCGTCACAGTGAGAGGTAGACATGGCTTGGAGTCGTCAATATATCCAAGAAGATCATAGCCTATAAAAAGAGTTTGAAACTGAAGTTTCCAAGAGACATAGTTGCTGGTAGTGAGTTTGAGTGGGGCTTGAGCAGAGGTATTTATGGTGATGAGTTGAAATTCAGTGGTCTGGAGAGTGGTTGAATTTGTTGGAGTGGCTGTTATTGTTGGAGTGAACAAGTTTGGAGTGTCCGTCGAGGTGGTTTGAGTAGTCATTATAGTGTAAAAAGGAAGAGAAAAAAAACTGGAGTTTTTCAATGGGTAGAAAGGTGCTCTGATACCATGAATGAAGTCACAAAGATGAGGACAAAAGCTCACACGTTTCCATTACTATTAAGGAGTTATATAATACAAGTTTGTTCCTAAATATAAGGATACAGCTCAGAGATATTTACATTTGATATATGCAAAAATAACAAACGAACAAACTAAAAGATAACAACAAAGGTCTAGGAGAACAGCTGTCATCTAATAAAATCTTTGTACAAAGTTTCAGTTGAAGATAAATAATATACCTTCATTCCTTGTACAATGCATGAGAGAGAGAGAGAGAGAGAGAGAGAGAGATCATGGAAGAAGAAGACAGACGCGGCCAAGACTTGAATTAATTGATTCTTGGAGTTGGAACTTCTGTAGGTCTATTCATTGGGTTTGGTTAATGGACTATAGTATCTTTTGGCCCATTTATTTCACCAATTAGGGTGTGTTTGAACTACATTATTTTGGAAGAATGCATTCTGGAATAGTAAATTGATGGAGAATGTGTGATTGAAAAAGAAGGAAAAGTTATTGATGTGATGAAAAATATTATTTTATTGAAGATGTGTGGTTGAAAATGAGTAGAA
>CAIGRF010249163.1:5277-19984 GCA_903798235.1 Fraxinus ornus
GCATTACCATCTTATAAATATTCATCTAATGTACATTAATCTATGTTCATTAGTTTCATTTCTCCTTCACATAGTACCAACTTCCATCATTTTAACAGATAATGTTTAAAGAAAAAAATTCGGGGGAAACCCCGTGGGCCCTCACCCATTCAACTCTGGGACCCCCTTACTTCGACGGGCTGGCTCCGTCCCTGTGTTCAAGTCGCTGGACAGATCCTACAAAGTCAAAGTAAAGCTGGGAAATGGAGAACTTGTACAATCAGAGGGCAAGGGCAATATCACTATTCATTCTAAAAGAGCTACCGAGCTCATGTATGATGTTTTTTATGTCCCTTTGCCTAGATTAAAACCTGTTGAGTGTGGCTAAAATGTTGAAGAAGTGAGATTCTGTAAATTTCAAAAATAATATGTACATTATTTATGATCCTCATGGTTATGAAATTGTAAATTTTGAAATGGTAGATGACAGTTTTCTTTTGGATTTCAATATGGCTAAACAATATGTTTATAGTGCTAAAACTGATGAAACTTGGGTGTGGCATAGAAGGTTTTGGACACTATAATCAGAAATCCTTGAAGTTTATGGAAGATAATGGTATGGTGATGGATATGTTTTTTATTTATGTGACTGATGATCTTTGTGAATGTTGTCAGAAGGGAAAGATGCATAGAAAATCATTTTCTGTCAACAGTACTTAGAGGGCAACCAAAAAACTTGATTTGGTCCATAGTCATGTCTGTGGTGGATCCAATGAGCATTCCATCTCTCAATGGAAGCAAATATTTTCTCTTATTCATTGATGATTTGACAAGGATGGTATGGGTTTATTTCACGGCTAATAAATCTAAAGCTTTATCTATGTTTAAGAAGTTTAGAGCTTATGTGGAAAATCAAACTGGATGTAGCATCAAGACCTTGAGGTCAGACAATGGTATTGAGTACGACTATGGAGAATTCATGAAATTTTGTGAAACTGTAGGTATAATCATCAGCGTACATTACCTTATACTCCACAGCATAATGGGGTATCAGAAAGGAAAAAGAGGACCGTGATGGAGATGGCTAGATGCATGATTATTGAGAAGTGCTTGCCTAAGTATTATGGGCTGAAGCTGTAAATTCATTTGTTTATCTTCTAAACAGACTTACTAAAAAGTTTGTTAAGGGTATAACACCATATGAAGCATGGTTTGGGATAAAACCATAATTTAAGCACCTGAAAGTTTTTGGTTCAGTGTGTTATTTTCATTTTCCAGCAGTAAACAGAGCTAAATTGGATGAGAAGGCAGAATTGGGTATCCTTTTGGGTTATACAGCTCAATCCAAAGGGTACAGAGTTTATAACATGAAGACAAAAAAGGTCACAGTATGCATAGATCTTGAAGTAGATGAGTTGGCCTTCTGGAATTGGGAAAAGAATTTAGTTAGCCCCTGTTTGTTATACATTTTTTCTCAAATTTTAGAAGTTTTTTGACCGTTGGAAGGAGAAGTCTGTCAGCAGAGTCGCAATTGTTGACAAGTTTCTCTCTGTGTGGGCCCCATAGTTTGAAAAACAACGGCTTAAATTTTCATTCTTGGGGAGAAACAATGGGAAACAAACATAGCCTTAAAAGCAATTTGCAATTCCACATCAGGTTTCAAGCTCGCAAGGAGCAAATGAAAATCAGAAAATCTCTGTTGAAAGTGAACATGGTGATGATGATTCAGATATAGATTCTCCAAACCTAAAAACTAAATCTCTATCAGAGATTTATGCAAGGTGCAACATATCTATCTCAGAACCGGGAGATTTTGTTGAAGCTTCCCAACTTGAAGAATGGTGAAAAGCTATGAATGGGAAATTTAGAATGATTGAGAAGAACCAGACCTGGGAGCTCACCAACAAGCCAAAGGAAAAGAATGTTATCGATGTCAAATGGGTTTACAGAACTAAATTAAACCCTGATGGCTCCATTTCCAAACATAAGGCCAGATTGGTTGTGAAGGGTTATGAACAAATAGCTGGAGTAGATTATGGTGATACATCTGTACCTGTGGCAAGACATGATACTATTAGAATGCTGCTAAACATGGATGGAGTGTTTTTCATTTAGATGTCAAGTCTACCTTTCTTAATGGCATTCTTGAAGAGGATATTTATGTGTACCAGCCTCAAGGTTTTGTAATTTCAGGTAAAGAAGACAAAATTTGCAGATTGAAAAAAGCATTGTATGGGTTGAAGCAAGCCCCCAGGACCTGGTATGCTAGAATTGACTCTCATTTGATCCATCAAGGATTCAAGAGGAGAGATAATGAAGCTACATTATATGTTAAAAGTCTTGAAGATGGTGAAAAACTAATATTGTCCTTGTATGTCGATGATATGTTGGTTACAAGAAATAATTTTCAGCTAGTAAAGAAGTTCAAGGATGAAATGCAGCAAGTGTTTGAAATGTCGGATTTGGGGTTGATGAGTTACTTCTTGGGAATGGAGGTCTATCAGATGGAAAAAAATGTATCTTTCTTACTCAAAGAAAATATGCTTGGGATGTCCTCAAAAAGTTTAATTTGGAGCAAGGGAAATCAGTTGCAACACCACTTGTCCAGAATGAAAAACTAACACTTGATGATGGAGAAGACAAGGTGGATTCTACTATCTACAGGAGCATGATTGGAAGCCTTCTCTATTTGACTGCTACAGGACCTGATCTTATGTTTCAAACTAGCCTACTGTCAAGGTTCATGCACTCACCAAGTCAGGCTTACCTTTATTTTGCTAGAAGGGTGTTGAGATACATTAAAGGTACTGTTGATTTTGCTATATGGTATATTAGAAAAAAGCTGAAGGAATTTTGCAGGGATATGTTGATAGTGATTGGGCTGGAAGTATAGAGGATTCTAAAAGTACTTCAGGATATGTTTTCTCATTTGGATCAGGTCCCTTCTCATGGAACTCAAAAAAAAGGATGTGGTGGCTCAATCAACTGCTGAGGCTGAGTATGTGTTTGCCGCTGCTGCCGCAAATCAAACAATTTGGCTTCGAAAATTAATGACTGGTTTTGGAGAAGAGCAAGTTCAGCCTGCTGTTATCATGTGTGACAACAAATCTGCAATTGTTATTGCAAATAATCCTGTCTAGCATGGAAGAACGAAACACATTAAAGTTAAATATCATTCCATTAGAGAAGCAGAAAAGAATCAAGAGATTAAGTTGTTGTATTGCAAGTCTGAGATGTAGATCGCAGATATCCTTACAAAGTCACTTTTCAAGAGCAAGTTCGAGGAATTAAGATATAAGCTGGTAGTTTCAAAGAAAAGTCTCAAGGACGAGTGTTGAATTATTGAGACTTTAGGTAGCTTATTTTATGGAATAACTGATTTAAGTTTATGTTTTCTTTAATTTATTTTAAAATTATTTTATTTATTGAGTCAATAGTAGTTCCTCAAATCCAGGGGTATTAGTAGCAAATAAAACTGTCGGTTAAGATTTTTATGCAGAAATATCTGTAAGCATGATCTCTTTTTCTTGTATTTAATCAGCTCGTATCAATGAAAGAAAGTATCTTCCACATAAAAACTTCATTCTCAGTTCCTTACAACAATTTTTCCGAAATTTATTTCTGCTATTTTTCCTACAAACTCCAATGCACTCATGTCGCACAAACATTTATACACAAAAAACACGAATGAATAATCACATAATATAGTATGAAAGTTCTTTCCAAATGAAAAGAAGTGATAATCACCAAACCATGTTCATAAAATCAACACTTAAACTCAATCAAATGCACAGTTAGGTGCCTTCACGTTCTGATCTATGCTCACATAACCAAACACTCAAAAACTATTAAACAAAAACGAAACTCGAATCTCTATCATCCAGTAATAGAAATCTTAAAAAAAGAGTTGATATGGGAAAAGAATTTTACCTTTAAGCAAACTCATAAATGGGGTAAACATTTGGTAGTATATATGTGTGCTAAATTAAGTAGATGAGAATTCAGTGTCTTTTAGATAGGGAAAGAGACATCTATGAGGCTCTCTTGACGGTAAGTTGGTGATAGTCTCAAAAGAAGTCCAAAGAGGCGGTATATGGGGAGGGGATTAAGGAGGCTCTGCAAAAGAATAACATAGCCCAGATAAAACTGATAGTCCCTCAGCTTCAGAGAATCCAACAAAAAGAGGCTTATGGATGGGCAGAAGGTGAACAATGCAAAAGTCAGAAACCAAACGACAACAGTGAGCAGGGTAGTCCATACAATTTCATTTGGAAATCTAAGGGATATTTGGGAGCTGAAAGGGTTATTTCTGCTAGTGACAAGTCCATAAGCACAAAGAAGTGGTCTCTGAACTTCCCACCATGCTGACGGGAAAATCTAAAACAAAAATCCTTGAGAAGCTACACTAGTGGATTATTGCTGCTGAATTGGAATCTGTGAATAAGACGTGCATGAACATGTAAAAGGAGAAGTCATCAGCTATTAATGCATTTGAAGATTAATAATAAATAAAATGGCCTAAGTTTCTTTATTCCAGCAAGCCTCAAAAGTCTTCCATGTGTTATTACACTGGTAAGTTAAATGCAAATGTTAAAGAAATTGTGATGATGAGTGCATTATAATCAACCAACCCTACATCAAACGGCTAAATGCTCTCCCATCGGGTGGCATAAACCATTGATATTGCGCGTAATGGCCGTGATTCCTATCTCAACTTCCCTCCACCATAAGAGGTTTGACAAGGCCCACTTGCCACCATCTGTGACTACTTTTTTTTTTAATATCGCTTCATTTAAGCTTTAAATTGAGGGTTTTTTTATTTGTTACAAGATTTATGGCTTGATCTAGTTTAACCCCCCGTTTGTTTCTCATTTTTCATCCATAAAAATGAAAAATATAACCGTTATCCATCACATCAAGCCATCAATTTTGAATTTCTATCTCTTGTGTGGGGCCCAATAACGACTATATTTTTCATTCTCATTCTACAATAATGAGAATCAAACGGGTCATATAACTTAATTATGTACAAATACAAGATTTATGGCTTGATCTAGTTTAAGCCCCCGTTTGTTTCTCATTTTTCATCCATAAAAATGAAAAATATAACCGTTATCCATCACATCAAGCCATCAATTTTGAATTTCTATCTCTTGTGTGGAACCCAATAACGGCTATATTTTTTATTCTCATTTTACAATAACAAGAATCAAACGGGCCCTAAGTAGTCATTCTTGAAGTCCACTTCAAATTTTATATTTTCAAGATTTCTCCCTTGTTCCATTTACCTTAGATTTTTCTTTTTGGGTTGAATTTGCCTGATCTCACTCCTTTTAGAAGGGAAAGGATACATTTGACATAAAAAGTTTATTTGTTTTTTCGCATGGATAAGTAGGGCAAAAGATTGAGGATGTTTAGAGACAAAGTTACTTTGAATTGAATTGTTTTTATTTTCAACTTCCATTCTGCAAATCAGGTACTGCGTTTCAATGCACGAGACTTGTACCGTTTTTTGGTTTACAAAAATATTTCAAAAAATTTGACTTCAATAATCACCCAACCCTATGTCCAAATGAAATGAACCCATAAAAGTTATTTTTTTCTTGTGTTACAATCTTTGTCCAATTTGGCCAAGGTATTAGTCAACAGCCAACGGTGGCCAACAAATTCCCACTCATCAAAGGACTCCAGAAACAGTCCCTTCAGCTAAGTATGGTCCCCCTACACCCTGGCCTAAGGGATGTGATAACAGACAGCTTTGCCTGGCACATGACTCCAGAAGCTGCTGGCAATTTTCATTATGTTCACGTCCGTAATCATCAAAATCCTCCTAAAATTTCCAACAATTTTCAGTGTTTTCCCACCCCGCTCCAAGAAACCAGACACCCATCAGGCATTATCACCACTCTTGCTAGCAATTCTCTACAGATCCCAGTCGTCATCCATCAAGACTTGAAATTTTTTTAATGTCATGCAATAAGTGCAGGATACTATATGAGTTCCTGAATATTTACAGCAACGAAACTCTCATGTGTCCCCACTATCAAGAGCCCTTTTTTGGTGATAAAGAAGTCTTATCCCGCATTTGGAAACTTTCCCAGTTGACATGTTCCTTGATACACACATACATCATTGATTAATTTTTCAACCACTCTACCTACTACATAGGACTTCACATTTTTGCACCATATATTTATCAAAAGGTAGAGACAACTTTTGCTTAAATTAAGTTAAAACCATACATTACAAAAGGTCAGCGCATCACTAAAAGTTACTGCACTCTACAGCAAAAGGTCATTGCATAAACATGTCCTTCCACAATCAGAATCCAGGTCTGCCTACTGCATCAAGGAGTTCCAAAAGTGCAACAACTTCAGCTACAAGAACCACTGAAACTGCGGTGTCCAGACAATGAGAGTCTCAAGAGAAGGGCAAAGAGACAGTATCTGGGGCTAGGAATATGGAGGCTCTGCAAAGAAATACCATAGAGACATATAAAACTGAAGCTCCCTTAGCTTAAGAGAATACAATCAAATAGGGGTGTATAGATGGGCAGAAGGTAAACAGTGCAATAGACAAACCAAATGATAGGAGGAAGCATGGCGGCCCAAACAATTTCATTTCGAAATCCACATGGAAATTTGGGAGCTGAAAGTCCACAAGCACAAAGGAGTGGTCTCGATCTGAACTTCATACCATTCTGATGGAAAAGGCTAAGACAGAAATCTTCGAGAAGCTAAACCAGTGGACCAACGATAAATGTGTTGCAATACATTTTTCCAGCAAGACATCCCATGTGGCCTTGTGCAAGTAGCACCACTCATAACTCAAATAGATTGGCTTTCTCAGGTTTCACGGTCAACTATTTCCCGTTGGTTATATAATGGCATTCGTACAAACACAAATAGGACTATGAATTGCATAAGGATGGACATGAAGTTGTCTCCTCAAACATGATTGAGGATTTAGACAATTGATGTCATTATTGAGAAGTTCCAGGTACCAGTTCATTTCATGTATACTTGTTTAAAACTGAATGAAATGGGTTGCATGCTTTATAGTATTTTAAATATATCAAGTAGAAAAGTTTCTTTTACATATAGCATCATGTATAAATGTCTTTTGATTTATCAAAATTATGGACGATATTTTTCAATTTACAAATTAATAATTTAGGGGGGTGTAAGTAATTTATTTATCTACTGTTGTTTGAAGTGAAATAATAATATGTACATCCACGAACATGTTATATAATTTCAATTTTAACATCCTTATTCCATGGCTACTTTTTCAACATGTTATATAATAAAAAATTGGACCTATACAAGCATTGCTACTTTTTACAATTACCATAAGCACTAGAACTACACATGCCAAAAATGAACTCCAATGCATGCATATACACAGAAAACATGAATGAACAATCACATAATATAGTGTGAAAGTTCTTTCAAAAGAAAAGAAGTGATAATCGCCAAAACCAGTCAGGTGGTGATAGTCTCAAAAGAGGTCGAACAAGGCAGTATCTGGGGCGGGGACTAAGGAGGCTCTGCAAAAGAATAGCATAGCCCCAGATAAAATTGATACTCCCTCAGTTTCAGAGAATCCAACAAAAAGAGGCTTATAGATGGGCAGAAGGAGAACAGTGCGAAAGTCAGAAACCAAACGACAACAGTGAGCAAGGTAGCCCATACAATTTCATCTGGAAATCTAAAAGGATATTTGGAGCTGAAAGAGTTATTTTTGCTAGTGACAAGTCCACAAGCACAAAAAGGTGGTCTCAATCTAAACTTCCCACCGTGCTGACGGGAAAAGCTAAAAAATCCTCAAGTAGCTACACCAATGGAGCANCTATTTCCCGTTGGTTATATAATGGCATTCGTACAAACACAAATAGGACTATGAATTGCATAAGGATGGACATGAAGTTGTCTCCTCAAACATGATTGAGGATTTAGACAATTGATGTCATTATTGAGAAGTTCCAGGTACCAGTTCATTTCATGTATACTTGTTTAAAACTGAATGAAATGGGTTGCATGCTTTATAGTATTTTAAATATATCAAGTAGAAAAGTTTCTTTTACATATAGCATCATGTATAAATGTCTTTTGATTTATCAAAATTATGGACGATATTTTTCAATTTACAAATTAATAATTTAGGGGAGTGTAAGTAATTTATTTATCTACTGTTGTTTGAAGTGAAATAATAATATGTACATCCACGAACATGTTATATAATTTCAATTTTAACATCCTTATTCCATGGCTACTTTTTCAACATGTTATATAATAAAAAATTGGACCTATACAAGCATTGCTACTTTTTACAATTACCATAAGCACTAGAACTACACATGCCAAAAATGAACTCCAATGCATGCATATACACAGAAAACATGAATGAATAATCACATAATATAGTGTGAAAGTTCTTTCAAAAGAAAAGAAGTGATAATCGCCAAAACCAGTCAGGTGGTGATAGTCTCAAAAGAGGTCGAAAAAGGCAGTATCTGGGGCGGGGACTAAGGAGGCTCTACAAAAGAATAGCATAGCCCCAAATAAAACTGATACTCCCTCAGTTTCAGAGAATCCAACAAAAAGAGGCTTATAGATGGGCAGAAGGAGAACAGTGCGAAAGTCAGAAACCAAACGACAACAGTGAGCAAGGTAGCCCATACAATTTCATCTGGAAATCTAAAAGGATATTTGGAGCTGAAAGAGTTATTTTTGCTAGTGACAAGTCCACAAGCACAAAAAGGTGGTCTCAATCTAAACTTCCCACCGTGCTGACGGGAAAAGCTAAAAAATCCTCAAGTAGCTACACCAATGGAGCACTGCTGCTGAATTGGAATCTGTAAATAAGACGAGCATGAACATGAAAAGGAGAAGCCATCAGCTGTTAATGCATCTGAAAATTAATAAAAGAAAAATGTGCTACGTTTCTTTCTTCTAGCAAGCCTCAAAAGTCTTCTATGTGTGAATACACTTTTAATTTAAACAATCATGCTACATTGACAGAAAAGTTTGACATCTTCCTTGACAGAATGCCGTCATTGGATTGTTTTAAAAACAATCAATTTTTATATTCAATCATTTCTTGCCACCAATACATCTGTCAACTAGGATATCAATATTTCGTGGCAAAGTAGCTTAATTCTAACTTAAATGCAAATGCTAAAGAAATTGAGTTGATGAATGCATTATATTCAACCAACCCTACATCAAACGGCCAAATGCTCTCCCATCTGGTGGTTGAAACCATTGATATTTTAGCGTGGTCGGTTTTTGATATTAATGTTAGTTGAAGGAGTGTAATATGTAGTTGACAAGTTGTTTAGATTGGAATGTTGTTTTTGGCAAAAAGATGGTACTACAAGGGGTGCGGACATCGCATAATAAATTTCCTTTATTGGTGTTTCCTTGTAATCAGTTGCATGTTGGGGAATGTTTCCACTGTTTCATCTTTCTTCCAGCAGTCATTCTAGTAAACTACACTTTTATGTGCCCCACAACATGTAATTACTTATTTTCAAGGCTTATAATGTAATTGAGTGCTAATTCTTTTAATAACTCGTGTTAGCTTCAAACAGTTTATCTTATTTAATTTTTTGTATAATTTTCAAACACAATTCGACCCTTCAAATGCACTGCAATTACATAGTATATTAGTTTTGGTTTAAGAATTGCTTCTTTTCTTTTAAGCAGAAACGCCGCCCAAGCTTATACAGGACTCTTAGGTCTCCATTGTCAAATTTCAACCCCTAACTACTTATTGTGAATATCGCTTCAGTTGAGCTTTAAATTGAGTGTTTTTTTTTATTATTTCTTGTACGATTTAGGACTTGATCGAGTTTGAGTCGTCATTCTTGAAGTTTGCTTACAAATTTTATCTTTTCAGGATTTTCCCTTGGTTCCATTTACCTTAAATTTTTCTTTTCGGAGTTAAATTCTTCCGATCTCACTCTTTTTGTAGATAAGGGAAAGGATACATTTGACACAAAAACTTTCTGTTTTATCCAGGGATTAACAAGGCAAAAGATTTAGGATATTCGGAGACAGGTTACTTTGAATTGAATTTTTTTATTTTCAACTTCCATTTTGCAAATCAGGAGTTGTATTTCAATGCACGAAACTTGTACCAGTTTTTTGGTTCACAAAAGTACTTCAAAAACTGACTTCAGTTGGTCGTGTGTAAAATTTCTAGTTAAATTGTACAATAAGTAAAATACTAGAACATTGCAACTTTTTACAATGAACATGAGCACTCATACTCCACACTGCAAAAATGAATGCACGCGGATACTTCGGTCTTATTCCTGCTTTACCTTATATATACTATCATCATAACATTTATTAGTTGAGTGCAGCAAAAGCTCTGCCGTTAGGCTAATTCCTGAGTAGGGAACCGAAGGCGAGCGCTTTCAATGCCTGTCCTAGTCTGCTTCTTGAAGCCCGATGCGCGCTATAGGGCTCGAAGATACCTAGAAAACATGGATGAATAATCACTTAATAAAGTGTTAAAAGTACTGTAAAAATGAAAAGAAGTGATAATCACACAACCGTGTCCAAATGAAATGAAGTTATTTTTTCCTTGTGCTACAATCTTTGTCCAATCTGGCGAAGGTATCAGTCAACATCCAATGGTGACCAACAAATTCACACTCATCAAAGGAATCCAGAAACAGTCCCTTAGCTCAGTGTGTCCCCCCTCCACCCTGGCCTTAGGGATGCGATGACATGATTCCAGAAGTTGCTGCCAATTTTCATTTTGTTCACATCCGTAATCATCAAAATCCTCCTTAAATTGCCAACAATTTTCAGTGCTTTCCCACCCCGCTTCCAAGGAACCAGGCATTATACCACACTCCTGCCATCAATTCTCTATAGATCCCAATTGTCATCTATTAAGACCTGAAACTTTTTTATTGTCGTGCAATAAGTGCAAGATACTATGAGTTCCTGAAGATTTACAGCGACAAAACTATCATGTATCCCTACTATCAAGAGCCCTTTTTGGTGATGGAGAAGTCTGTTCCCGAATCTGGAAGCATTCCCAATTCACGTGTTCCTTAGTCCTTCCACCATCAGAATCCAGGTCCGTCTGCTATAACAGGGAGTTCCAAAAGTGCAACAACTTCAGCTACGAGAGCCACTGAAACTGCAGTGTCCAAAGTTGGTGAGAGTCTCAAGAGAGGGTGCAAAGAGACAGCATCTGGGGCTGGGAATATGGAAGCTCTGCAAAGAAATACCATAGTCACATATAAAATTGAAGCTCCCTCATCTTCAGAGAATCCAAACGACAATTTCATTTGGAAATCCACAGGGAAATTTGGGAGCTGAAAGAGTTATTTTCTGCTAGTGACCAGTCCACAAGCACAAAGGAGCGGTCTCAATCTGAACTTCATACCATGCTGATGGAAAAGGCTAAGACAGAAATCTTCGAGAAGCTAAACCAGTGGAGCATTGCTTTTGATTTGGGACCTCCAAATATGAAGAACATAAACATGGAAAAGGAGAAGCCATACGCCGTTAGTGAAATGAAGATTAAATAAATAAATATGTTACATTACATTGTTTCCAGCAAGACATCCTAGCCTTTTCTATGTGTGATGGCACTGGTAAGTTAAAACGCAAATGTTAAAGAAAAATCGACTTCAATTGGTCATGTGTAAAATTTCTAGTTAAATTGTACAATAATTCAACTCGGCGTTTATACAAGGATATCTTTCCAACAAAAAATTAGAACACTGAAACTTTTCATAATGAACATGAGCACTCAAACTGCACAATGCAAAAATGAACTCCAATGCACGCAGATCGCACACACATTTATACACAGAAAACATGGATCACATTATATAGTGTTAAAGTGCTATCAAAATGATAAGACGTGATAATCACACAACCGTGTCCAAATGAAATGAAGCCATATAAGTTTTTTTCCTTATATTACAATCTTTGTCCACTCTGGCCAAGGTATCAGTCAATAGCCAATGGTGGCCAACAAATTCCCACTCATCAATGGACTCCAAAAACAGCCCCTTCAACTCAGTATGTTCTCCCTCCACCTTGGCCCAAGGGATCCGGTGCCCAGCACATGACTCCAGATGCTGCTACCAATTTTCATTATGTTCACGTCCGTAATCATCAAAATCCTCCTAAAATTGCCAACAATTTTCAGTGTTTTCCCACCCCACTTCTAAGGAACCATGCATTATCACAACACTCCTGCCATCAATTCTCTATAGATCCCAATTGTCATCCATCAAGACCTGAAACTTTTTTATTGTCATGCAATAATTGCAAGATACTATTAGTTCCTGAAGATTTACAGCGACAAAACTCTCATGTATCCCCCACTATCGAAAGCCCTTTTTGGTGATAGAGAAGTCTGCTCCTGAATCTGGAAGCATTCCTAGTTCACTTGTTCCTTGGTCCTTCCACCATCAGAATCCAAGTCCGTCTGCTATTACAGGGAGTTCCAAAAGTGCAACAACTTCAGGTACGAGAGCCACTGAAACTGCACAGAGTGTCCAGAGTTGGTGAGAGTCTCAAGAGAAGACGCAAAGAGACAGCATTTGGGGCTGGGAGTATGGAGGCTCTGCAAAGAAATATCATAGCCACATATAAAATTGAAACTCCCTCATCTTCAGAGAATCCAATCAAAAAGAGGTGTATAGATGGGCAGAAGGTAAATAGTGCAAAAGAATGAAACCAAACGACAATTTCATTTGGAAATCCACAAGGAAATTTGGGAGTTGAAAGAGTTATGTTCTGCTAGTGACTAGTCCACAAGCACAAAGGAGTGGTCTCAATCTGAACTCCGTACCATGCTGATGGAAAAGGCTAAGACAGAAATCTTCAAAAAGCTAAACCAGTGGAGCATTGCTGCTGATTTGGGACCTCCAAATATGAAGAACATAAACAAGGAAAAGGAGAAGCCATAAGTTGTTAGTGAAACGAAGATTAAAACAATAAATATGTTGCATTACATTGTTTCCAGCAAGAAATCCCAGCCTTAAAAGTTTTCTATGTGTGATGGCACTGGTAAGTTAAAACGCAAATGTTAAAGAAAAACCGACTTCAATTGGTCAAGTGTAAAATTTCTAGTTAAATTGTACAATAATGTAGCTCGGCATTTATACAAGGATATCTTTCCAATAAAAAATTAGAACACTTAAACTTTTCACAATGAACATGAGCACTCAAACTGCACAATGCAAAAATGAACTCCAATGCACGCAGATCGCACACACATTCATACACAGAAAACATGGATGAATAATCACATAATATAGTGTTAAAGTGCTGTCAAAATGAAAAGAAATGAAAATCACCCAACTTAGTGTCCAAATGAAATGAAGCCATATAAGTTTTTTTTCCCCTTTTATTACAATCTTTGTCTACTCTGGCCAAGGTATCAGTCAATAGCCAATGGTGGCCAACAAATTCCCACTCATCAATGGACTCCAGAAATAGCCCATTCAGACCCTGGCCCAAGGGATCTGGTGCCCGGCACATGACTCCATATGCTGGTACCAATTTTCAATATGTTCACGTCCGAAATCATCAAAATCCTCCTAAAATTGCCAACAATTTTCAGTGCTTTCCCATCCCATTTCCAAGGAACCAGACACCCATCAGGCATTATCACCACACTCCTGCCAACAATTCTCTACAGATCCTAGTCGTTATCCATCAAAACCTGAAACTTGTTTAATGTCATGCAATAAGTGCAGGATACTATATGAGTTCCTGAAGATTTACAGCGAAACTCCCATGTGTCCTAACTATCAAGAGCACTTTTTGATGATAGAGAAGTCTGCTCCTGCATCTGGAAGCATTTCGAGTTCACATGTTCTTTGTTCCTTCCACCATCAGAATCCAGGTGTGTCTGCTACATCAGGAAGTTCCAAAAGTGCAACAACTCCAGCAAACGAGCCCTACTAAAACTGCACATAGTGTCTAGACCGTTTGTAAGAGTATCAAGAGAGGGCACAAAGAGACAATGTCTGGGACAGGGAATATGGAGGCTCTGCAAAGAAATAGCATAGCCACAGATAAAATTGAAGCTCCTCAGCTTCAGAGAATCCAATAAAAAAAGAGGTGTATAGATGGGTAGAAGGTGAACAGTGCAAAAGACAGAAACTAAACAACACGAGGGAGTAGGGCGGCCCATTCAATTTCATTTGGTAATAAATGTGTTGCTTTCATTGTTCCAACAGGACATCCCAGCCTCAAAAGTAGTGTGTAAAATTTCTAATTAAATTGTACAACAATTTAACTCGGCGTTTATACAAAGATATCTTTAAAATAAAAAATTAGAACACTGCAACTTTTTAGAATGAACATGAGCACTCAAACTGCACAATGCAAAAATGAACTCCAATGCACGCGAATCGCACACACATTTATACATAGAAAACATGGATGAATAATCACATAATATAGTGTTAAAGTTAGTGGTGGCAAAAAAGCTCGGCGGCTCGGACGGCTCGGGCTCGGTTCCACCGAGCCTCATTTTGAGGAGGAGGCCCGAGCCGTGCCGGCCCGTAAAAAAAAATAACCACAAAAAATGACAATCTATTCTTCTCATCATGAAACCAATAAACTAATTATAAGTGACAAATTTATCTCATAATTTATCACATAGATTATTTTGGAAAATGGGTAATATTTATTGCATTATTAGTTTATTACTGTTTTATTTCTCTAAAACTCTA
>CAIGRF010249175.1:0-14450 GCA_903798235.1 Fraxinus ornus
AAAAACTTCCATCACAATCCACTTAACATATTATTTTTATTTACACCAAACAATCAAACATCATCTTAACTAAACACAGGGGTAACTACCCCAAAGATGAGGGTGGGTGCAATGTGGTTTTCTAATGATGGCAATTTGGATGTTTACTATAAAATCACATATAAGTTGCCAATGTGGTTGATGAGTATGAATACACATAAATAAACCACAGTTTAAAGGGAGCGTTTAATAAAAATTATGTCAATGAGCAAAAAAAGGCAGCATTTTGTTTCTATAAGCTATAAGTTGCCATTGATAGGTGGGGACAACATTAAGCCCCGGTTTGGATAGGCTAAAAAATAGATCAAAATTTAAGTAAAGTTAATGGTTAATGTGAACCACACAATTTTTAGGATCCATAATTTTTCAACTATATATTTCATTAACTTTTATCAAAATCTACAAAATCTATTTTTTTATCAAAACCGAACGGGGTCTAAGTCAGAATATCCTTTATAGACTAAGCCACAAGTCGTTCAACTGTAATTATACGATGCGCCTTCGCAGTTTAATTTACACTTGAAATAGGACGAGGCTGCCTACATTCAATTTCAGTATTGGAAGTCATGCATTAAACCTAATTTCTTCTCCACGGAAAGTCATAAATAGAAAACAACGTTTGCCGTCTCTAATAAGGTTTGGAATTGGACTCTTTGTGGGCAACAATACGACATTTCTTATACCATGACCTGCTGAGGCACATCCCGCGATTTACCTCCTCCACGATGCTCTAGGGGCGGAGCGGTGAAAGACCCTCAAGATTGGGGTTCAAATTTTAAAAAACAATGTTTGCTTCTTATGACATGTTAGTGCATTGAATTGAAAATGACTCAACAAAATTAAAAGAAAATAATTAACTTGACAGTTTTCGTTCCGTACTATTCAAGTCTTTATATTTTTATTTATTAACTTCATAGGTAGGTTTTTTTTGCCTCTACTCTTCTTCAATGTTCATTGTTTTAAAAAAGTATTTTGCGACAAGATTATTTTTAACCACACATTCATACCATAAAATATTTCGCTTGTAAATCTTAATTTCTTTTCTATTTTTTAACCACATATTCTCATTAAAATACTATTCAAAACTCTTTTTTTTTTTGGGACACCAAACAGGGGCTAAATTTGTCTAGGGGATTTGAAAGTACCCCTACCATGTTGGTTAATATAAACTTGGCCCCTGTTTGGCATCGATTAAAATCAGACTTTTAGTAAAATTTTGATAAAAATTGATGAAATGTGTAGTGAAAAATTGTGTGACACATACAATATGTGGTTAAAATTGATCATCCAATGGAGACTGAATACCTTTGGAATTTTTCACAAAAGTAAGTAGAAGAGAGGTCAACGTCTTCCTAGTACTCATTTATAAAAAGTTATCATGTGATCACGAAGCCCGAGATGATGGCTGCTTTCCACAGTGAAGAGAGTTGAGAGCTGAACCCTTTCTTCATTGCTTTAGTAAACATCTGAGCAATATCAGTAGAACAGTCCAGCATCTATTCAAATGACGACGATGAAATCCCAAACAGCACAGGTGTTTCTTAATGCACACCACAAATTAAGCTGACAAACTGAGGCTAGATGACACCCATGAGACTGAAATTTATACTTCGTCGGCAGCCGGATGCTCAATTTTCCCCAGACAACTGATGAACCCGTGGCATGGAATATAGATATGATTCTTTACCAGAAACATCTCCAGAAGTTGTGCCTCACTTATTATTTACCATAGTGCTTTTAAATGACACCATTGAGCTGTTCAAGTGCCAATTAAACAACTTGAAATTTACTTATATCAAGTGTAATAGTTGAATTATCTTCCTTCTCAATCTTGGCAAGGAAATAGTTCAGTTTCTACTACATTCATATTCTTTTATAAAAACGAGATAGAACATATTAAGGGATAAAATCATATATTAAATAAAAATGAGATAATTAATCATTATAGAAGGATTTGGATTGTTCTCCTTAATAATGTCTCAATATTTTGATTATTTATCTCATTTTTATTTGATGTGAAATTTATCACTTAACCCATATTTGACAACCATTATTTGAAAAAAAATAATGTTTTGAATAGTGATTTTTAGGAGATTGCGGGGTTAAAAAGTATGAAAAATTTTGAATTTAGGTGTAGAATATTTAATTATGTGAATGTATAGTTGAAAATGAGCATGTAAAAAAGAATAATATTTTTAATAGTGATTTTTAGGAGATTGTGTTGTTAAAAAGTAGGGAAAAATTTTGAGTTTACGTACAGAATATTTTATTATACGAATGTGTAGTTAAAAATGAGTGTAAAGAGTTTCGAATAATGATTGTCAAACGGGTCTTGACATAACAAAATTGGTACCATACTATGTCATTTATAGTATTGGTGCCAATATGTGGTATTCATCACTATGTAAATGATGCTTGCAAAATTGGAAAGATTTTTATGACGTGTCTAACGGTATGACTGACATGACACATCATTGTAAAAAAAAAAAACACTAAAATCACAAAAATCATATTTTATATGCAGGTCGTATTAAATGACCACGGAGAGTCAATAAATTGATACAATACAGATAGGGGTGGACCCAGCACCTGGTCAGCCCCCGCGGTCGCCTGTGCTGGGTCCGCCGAAAACTTCAGACGATCGCCAGGAGCTAGGAAGAAGGTGAAGACACAGGAAAAGGAGGAGCTGGACTGATGGAGTGGACGGGGAGGTGGAAGTTTCAAATTTTTTTGGGCCATTCCTTATTAAAAAAAAGGCCCAATTTATTAACCCAAATCCAATAGCCACAACATTTAACAAAACCAATTAATCAATCTAATTTCCAAATATCCTATTCTAGACAGTGGGCGACGAGGGGGAAATCGAGTTTTTGGGTGACGAGGGCGATTGTCGAAATTATTTTGAGGAGGTTGGTGGAGGCTGGTGGCTGGAGCTGTGAGTTTTTGGACTGGAGGCTGGAGCAGTGGAGACTGGAGTGGAGCTTCTGCCTTCCGGCTTCGTTTGCGGCTTCTCCTGCGTAACTGCATTTTCTGCTGCGGCTTCTGCGATTCTGCTTGGCTAAGGTATGTATAATGCATTTGAATTTGCCTATTTGCTATTTACTATTAATGAATTATGAGAAATAAGTAAATGAGAATTTATAGATTGGTGCATTCTGTAGACTGTATATTTCTGTTTTTGTATTCCTTTATTTTTTTTCTTCAGTTTTTGTTAATTTGTGAATTATGAGAAATTAGAATTTATATCAACTATGAGTTATGACTTATAATTTTGAATTGTGTTTGTGAATTGTGATTTGGAAATTTAGGATTTTAGGAAATTAGGCTTTAGGGATAAGTGAAAAAAATTAATGGTGAATTTAGGGTTTTAGGAAATTAGGATTTATATTTTAGTGTATTTATATATGTATTGAATTATATTTTCGGCTATTACGATCGTTGATTGTCAACCGTCATTGATCACCGGTCAATAGTCTCCGCCCGTGCTGAACTTTGAGGCTGGTTTCGCCCCTTACTACAGATGAATTAATAGCAGAAGAGCACTATTCTACTGTGCAGAAACGTACAAAAAAAAAAAATTTGCTACAAGTAGCATGTGTTTGGTGGGAGTTTTTGTGTGGACACTGAATAACAACTGTTGCAACAAATGAAAGGGTGATTAGATGGGAAAATAGATACCTGAGGTTGGAAAAAACTGTATATTTCCATCCATATATTCTATTTTCCAAATAGTCCCCACACTTTTTGTTTTCATCATCCACCCCCCACGGCCCCACCCAAACTCTTCAGTCACCCTCAGATTATTTCAGCTACTTCGTTGGCAAGTTCTTGTTTACGACATAATCATGTTCAGTGTCCCCAATATCTCATATTCATCCACATCAAAATAAATAAATGAAAAAAGAAGAAAATTTTTCTGCATGCAAGTGTATCGTTTGGGAATTGGTTGTTGTGAGGATCAAATATCATCTGTCAGTCAAACTGAAAACCTTTCTCACGTGCGACTGGCACAACTATATGAAAAAACTTATCTATATTATTTCACACGAACGAGATAGTCCTCGGGAAAATTTCACCTTTTTTGTCTATAAATTACGTGAACACCCCAACATAAGCTAAACCCTTAACGAAATTATTGGATTCAAACCTGTGAATCCCGAAACTAGTTACTTTTGTTCTTCCATCTAAATCTGCTGCTCAAATTCTTTCAGCATCTGAGTTTCTTGATGACTTACTGCCTTTTATGAGTGTATATATTCAACCTTCTTTAGAAAGGAAGAAATTAATAAGATTAATGATCGTGAGAAGAAATTGATCCGGGGTTGTAACGTGTAACCGGTGAGTGGCTTCCATGCTATGCTTGTCAATTGAGCAGTCTTATTTGCAGTTAACCTTTGATTCGTTGTCTGTTCGACCTTAAAATACTGAAAACCCTAACTAGGTATACTTGTTTTGCATGAAATTAAAGATTCTATAAATTGATTTTGTTCTTTTTAATTTTGAAGTCCAAATATTTGTATAATTTGTAGAACTAATCATATATGGAGAAATTTGGATTGATTTTTCTTTCTAATTTAGGAATTAAAAAACTCGTCACATCTGAAGAAATTTAATAGAGTTGTTTGGCTGATTCAAGGTTCAATATACATAAATATTCTTCTTTTAATTTTCCCCTTCTTATCTTCAACTATAGTTTTTTTGATGATCTTGGTTCGGTAGAATTCATCTGTTCATAATCTTACCAAGCTGAAAGACCTTCGACTCTGTTTGACTGATTCAAATATATGTAGTTCTCAGGTTGATTTTCCTTATATATAAGGCTATGGAACTTAGTGACTCTTATGAAGATTTTCAGTGTATATAGGTGAAGGATAAACTAAAGATGAAATCAAATACAAATAGCAGAAGTTTTAAGTGGTATTAGTATAGAAACAAAAACAAGACTAAATAAGAATATGAGAAGTCATATAACTGAACTTGACACTGTTAAAGTTAATTCATTAGTATTCAATAAATTAAGTTTTTTTTTTTTTTTCTTCGAAAAAGTAAACAATTTGCAGGATATGATCTTCTGCTGCAAGTAGTTTTTATCAAATTTTAAGCAGAAATATATATGCACATTTTAAATAACATATTGTAAATTTTCAAAGTTGGTTCTGAAAGTTGGTTCTGAACCATAATCTTGAACCTGCTTTTAACTCATTACAATGTTCAGAACTTGCATTTTTCTATCTAACACGAGATCTTGCAATAAAAGTTGAATTGGGATCTCATTATTTGAAGGGGAGATGGTGTAGGACTAATTATATACAGTAACTTGTAGCTTGTTTGCAAGATGCAATAAAATGGGGGACCATGGGGACTTCCCTAACCAATATTGTTTACCATATAGCAGTAAATATGGATTAAAAAATATTATTCTTGAGTTCATTTTTATTTATGCACGCATTTGCTGTGTAATTTACCACCTAAAACATGTGCGTATATAAATTGATATATATACTGATAGGAAATCAGAAACATGTTGATGAAAAGAAACATTTTCGTTTTCTTGAAAATAAATTTCTATTAATGAAAATAGCTTGTAAATCATCAAGAGATTCAAAAATGTTAAGGTCGGATACACAATGAATTTAAGGTATAATAAGCAAGGACTGCTGATTTGCCAAGGCTTTGCATGGAAATCAACACCTTACAGCTTCCATAGGTATTGGCAATGGAACCATCCCAAGAGGAAGAAGACTCAGATCAGTATTGCTAATTTATCTTCTTGCTAGTGCATCTATAAGGAAGTATCTCATCGAAACTTTTGCTGCCTCCATTACAATGTTGTGCCATCTCATCTAGAAGTTAGTGTTTGACATGACCGAAAACTTTGTATTTGTGTTATGTCTTCAACAAAACTCTCACCATGCAGGTGCACCATCGCATTGCGTTTGCAAATTCTTATTCTTGAAATTTAGTGAACGACCATAACGTTTTCAGCTATTCTCCAAAGTTTTAGAAATATATATTTTGTGCCGGCAGATTTCCAATAGAATCAAGGTGGATTCATCATACATGATATGATCTTCGGTGAGGGAAGAGCCCCATAAACAATTATTTTAAGGTAATTATATAATTGAATGAACTTGTAATTTAAATACTTCTGTCAGAAGAGGATGCCACTCTTCGTGTTGGTGTATGAATTGTCTTGTAATTCTTGTAGTTAAGATACTGGAATGCCACTACAAGTTATTCTATCTGGTTGCTGGTGCATAAGATACTGGAGATTAAAGTCATCCTCCAGACATAATATTGAAATACTCATTGAAAGAGCAATTCAATATATAAGAGAAGTCGGATCAATTTCCTTTTACGTCTAATGGAGTCGAGATCCAATTTTTGCAGTTTCATTTATGGTGTAGTCATTCCCTACACAGATTTGGATGGGCTGTAGCCTTTATGTCTTTTGGTATTCCCATCTTTCCATGTATCTATTGATTGTCAGCTGTAAACTTTATAAGCCAATTATCAAAGTTCTATCCCGAGAAAATTACAAATTCTTGTTCCCATATGTAATATTGTCCGTAGATGGTGTAAAACCTTTTGCCACACTTGATTTAGGTAAGGACAGATATCTTGGAAGAATAACCTAGATTTAGGTATTTGAGTTATTTATGTACGTTTATTAATAAATAGATACATATGGCACGCGAATTCATGTTATTCAACATTGTATCGAGCTCCTCTAGTGTTGAAACTGGTTAATATGGATTAACTACAGAAATTGTTATAAATTGTATTTTTGAAAAATACATGTCAATCTTTTTATAATTGCAGAACTGCAAGATCCTTTGATGAATAATTTGAATGTTTATATACGAGAGGTCATGTGGCTTAAATCTCAAATTTCGAGATTTGTTGAGAACTTGGCTTGCTAGGTGATAAGTGCGTTTTACACACTTATTTAGGGCACAAAATATGGGAAATTGTTAGTAAATATATTGAAATATGGCTTAATTCTATAAGAGTCCGTTTGATTGTAATTGTGGAACATTGGTGGAAAGAAAATGAATTTCAAGGAAAGTAATTGCCTAGAAATTGTTTTGCAGAGAATTGTTAATTTAGTGTGTTTGATTGGTATAATTTTTCACCCGAGAAATTTTTAAATTTTGTGTTCGTTTGACTTTATTTTACATGAAAATTGTCTATTAAAGTGATAATTTTTTCCACAATTGGTTATAAAATTTGTTTCCATTGTCAAAAACGAAAAAAAAAATCGAACGAATTTGTTTTCCACAATTTTTATACTCTCGGCCAAATCGGCGAAAATATTGTGCTTTCCTAATTTGATTACAACCCTTATGGAAACGAGTCTAGAGGCGTCTTTTAACACCCTAAGACTGTCCAAAAGTGAGGAACACACATTAAAAAATATTCATAAGAGTTTTGAGAGAAGAAAAGTGGCAAAAACAAGACAAGCAACACCACGAAGCGAATATTAAACTTAATAATTGAATGGTGATGTCGTTATTTATTTATTTTTTCTGATTTTCTTCTTTCCACCATGCCGGCTAGGTTAATTTTGTACTAAGGTTAGATGAACTATGTAATATGATTCTTAAATTTTAGTGTTACATCTTTGACATCAAACACCTTTTTGGGATGTTTGAATGGTTTATATGAATTCTTTTCTCCATAATTATTGTATACGTAATTGTGTGAGTGTGGTTGCTTATTTCATGCATTTGAAAGAAGGAAAATATGTTCGACGCGGTATAAATCATCATAAGGTCCAATTGGAGATATAAATATACCGCTATGCCCCATGTGAATTTGTAAGTGCTCACAAAAACTCATGTATTCTTGTATGTTCGCATCCGTCAAATATAGTTAGGTCACATATTAAAATAGGTTTGCCTTTACTCGAGAGAGACTGTTAAATAATTTAGGAACATTGATTCTTCAATATTTTAATCAAGTGTAGAACTACGTTTAAAAATATTATTACATAGGGATTCGTGATCCTAGTACATTCATCATATATTAGAAAAAACTTCAACCTGCATTCGACAAAAATCTCATTCAGTTGGTTAAAGCATTCATAATTGCATACGCGTCATTAATTTAGTTATAAATTCATCAAAACAAACATTATCATTCTTATCGTTTCGATTAAGGTCACGATAATTAGAATTAAAACTATCAATCCTTGTGGGACTATATTTGGACTCAAAAGTCTACTTTATTACTTGTAACGAACGGTACACTGGCGGTGATTTTAATTAGACATATTTTCGTGAACAAATTTTTGGCGCCTCTGCCCGGGATTGTGTTTAGTTTGATCTTATTTATCTCGACACTAATTCGAACATTTTTTATTTATTTCATTTCATCTTAGTTATCTGAGTGCTACTATTATTTTTCTTTTAGATCTTGTTTGTGAAGGTCGCTAGATGGTGAATTGCGAATTGCTTCCAGCTGATCTACAAATCGAACGCACCTCTCATCGTAGGCAAAGGAAGAAAGAGCAACACAACAAAAAGACCAAAAATAACAAGTACAAATGGGTAACCAGTAAAACAATCAAGTAGCTCAGGTCAATGAAGAGGAAGTTGTTGATGAGGGAAATATGCTTGTTGGGGATTTCATGACCCCACAGATCATTCGGAGTCAATCCAACATTGTCTACCCTCCGTTTGGGCAACCTAATTTCCAACTGAAGACTAATGTATACATCTATTCCAGAATGGACATCAGCCTTATGGCAGAGTTCAAGAAAACCCACATACACACGTCTCTCGATTCTTGGAGATGTGCCAGCATTTTCGATAACAGGGTATTTCTGACAATGCTATTAGATTGAGGTTGTTTCCACACACTTTGCATGATAAAGCACTTGAGTGGTTAGATTCTCAACCCATCGCCAGTATCATCATGTGGAATGATCTGTCCCAAAGATTCTACACAAAATGAAGTATGACATATATATCTTCTGTCAATGTGAATCAAAATCTTTTGATGAAATGGAACAGGTTTAAGAACATGCTTCGAAAGTGTCCTCATCACGATATTAGTAAAGGACCCCAAGTCCAATATTTTTATGTGGGATTGCTTCCATCGTTCAAAAGCATGGTGGATTTTTCGTCTAACAGCTCCTTATCTACAAAGACAATTGACGGAACTTTGAAGTTATTCGAGATAGTGGCTATAACTTCAGCCATGTGAGCTTTTGAGCAAGTTGTTCAAAAGAAAGCATCGGGTGTATACGAGACGGATGCTTACTCAGCTTTATCTACGAAGTTAGATTCATTATTTCATAAGGTGAAAAGCATATCACAGATAGTCAATGCAGTACAAGCAAGGAGCCATGTTGTGAAGAGTGTGTGGTAGATCATAATACAACATATCATCCTATTCTGGCACAAGGTGTAGAACAAGTGAATTTTGCACAATGGGGACAACATCAACAGAATAATCCACATTCAGATACTTACAACTCAGGTTGGAGGAAACACCCAAATTTCTCTTGGGCTAATCAGAATCAGAATAGGCCGCATGATCAATTTCATCAACAGGAGAAGAAATTTTAACTGGAAGAGATGTTCGAGAAATTTATGAAAAAAACAAATCAATACATGGATGTTAATAATCAATTCATGCGGAAAACTAAAACAACTCTCCGATGTCAGAGTGCTGCTATTAAAAACTTGGAGACTCAAGTTGGGCATATGGCACTTTCTATGACAAGTAGAGTACCGGGTACCCTGCCAAACAATACTGAGACTGATCCCAAAGAGCTAGTAATGACCATAAGTATTTTGAAAAATGAAATAATTGAGGATCCATATGTGAAAGCAATCACCACTAGGAGTGGGGTACAATTATCGAAAAAACATATCAAGAGTCTGGTTGCGACTGAATAAACAGTACCTTCTTCAGATGAGGAGCGAGTGGAACAGACTGAACAGACGATAGAGACATCTACTTAAGAGAGTCCAGATACACCACGACTTAAAGTAACCATTCCTATAATCCTTACGGGCCTCCTATTCCATTCCCACAAAGGTTGAAGAAACACAAGTTAGACCAACAATTTGAGAAGTTTTTGGATGTACTAAAGAAACTCTACATCAATATCCCATTCATAGACGCAATACGACACATACCAAGCTAAGCAACATTTTTGAAGGACATGATATCAAAGATGAAAAATCTTCCTGAATTTGAAACTATGGCACTGACAGAGGAAAGCATTGTAAGATTACAAAAGAAACTGTCTCCCAAACTTAAGGATCCAGAGAGTTTTACGTTACCTATTTCAATTGGAGAAGCTGGTACTTTTAATGCTTTATGTGATACTAGTGAAAGTATTAACTTAATGTCTTTATCTATATACAAGAAATTGGGATTGGGAGAAGCAAAAAAAAAAAAACAACAATGTTATTATAGCTGGCCGATAGAAACATCACATATCCAAGAGGCAAAGTTGAGGATATACTCATCAAAACTGACAAATTAATTTTTTCGACAGACTTCATTGTTTTAGACATAGAAGAAGATAATGATATTCTAATAATCTTGGGGAGATCATTCTTATCAACAGGTCGAACTTTGATTGATATGGATAAATGTGAGCTAATCTTGAGGGTAGATGATGAACAAGAAGTTTTTAAATTATATAACCCATTCAAACAACCATCAACCCTTGACAAGTGTAATTGTATTGATGAAGATGAACTATCCATTCAACAAAATTGTCGGAAGAGAAAAATGAAATTTGGAGAAATTCTTGGTAGAGACGAGAACAGATAATTTAAAATTTGGAGAGCTAAAAGAGGATCCAAGGCTGAAAATTGTCAGGAGTACAATGGTGAAATTTTTCGACTTGGACCATCATTAATCAACCGCTATAAAGTCGAGTTACAGACTATAAACAAGCGTTTGTTGGGAGTTAACCCAACGTCTCTTCCCTTTTTATTTATTCCGTTTTATGCATTAGATTATGAATATTTTGTGTTTTTTATAATTTTAATAATATTGAGTCATTCATCGTCCTTACAGGTCACAAAGAGTCAATGTATGATCTACACTACTTTTCATCTATCTTCACATTCACATCTACATTGATCAAGGGAGTACTTGTTACCTCTATTTTGGTGCCTAATTTTATTTTTGTTCTGAACTTCTGCATTTCACTAAAATTGCTACCCATTGAGGACAATGTGTTGTATAAGTTTGGGGATGACGGAATTTTCATGACACCTTTGTCAATCATCAATATTTTTGTATAAATTATTGTTGTTTGGGTGATTGTTCGTGTGAAAAAAAAATTAGTAATTTTTATTTATTTCTTAGTATTTGCTTGTAGTTTTTGGTACTTGTATGAGATTGATGACCTTGTCAGCAATGATGTTGAATATTGGAATAAGTATGGGCTATAAATGATGGAAATATTGCATGATTGGATTTATCAATACTAGTTTATGTGAAACTTGACATTCTTTATGCACGATACTCATGTTTACACATTAAGTTGGTGATTTGGCTCATTACTTAGAGAAGAGTTGAACATAGTAAGATAAACCCAAATAACTTCTATTGTATTTATCCATAATCTATTTATAGAGCAGTTTGGAGGTGGTTTAGCTATTACAAGGGAACATTGAGATAAGTAGTGGTCATGTGCATGAAATTACATTGTGTGGATTGTTTAAAGCCAATGAGACGAAAATAAGGTGAAAGTCCTGAGTTAAGTATTTGGTTTTAGAGGCTGAACGTCTAAAAGAAAAGGGGCATAACACGAGTCTTTGTATGAATAAAACCATCTTTTCAAGACTATATAACTCGAGTGAGTAAGTCTGTAAGAGTTTAAAACCTGGTGCCCAGTGGTCATCTGACTTGGGAGTGATCCAGCTAAAGCTTGCTACACGGGTTATATAGAAAGCAAATGAGAATATGTTTGAAAAAAAAAAAAAAAAGCAATAATAGTTTAGAAAAAAAAAAAGCAAAATTACATTAATTAAGTCCCAAAACGTTTGGTTGATAGAACTATACCTTTGATACGAGACAAGTAGCTTAGTTTAGTTTTAAAGGTTCAGGGGGTCAAAAATAAAGGAGAATCTCGACTTGTTGAAGTGTAAACTTGTGATATTAAGATCCATTCAAATTGAGATAGGGTAATGAGTATAATTAAATAAGTTCAACTTAGAATGCACCCCGAGAAAATTGAGTGAAAATAATAAGTTTGGGGAATGTGTATCTCTCTCTCTCTCGAGAGAGAGAGAGAGAGAGAGAGAGAGAGTAAATATTTGACTATTGTGGGTCCGGAATTGAACCACTCATATATGTTTACACCTATACACATAGAGTTTTGCATGTAACTGGTAGAGGTTGATTTGATTTTGTAATGTTGAAACTATTCATTGTGTTGATAGTTAAATTTCAATCCTGAGACGCGGTAGGTTGTCAAACCATGTTTGAAAATAAGTTACAGTTTGTTTGAGGACAAACAATTGTTCAAGTTTGAGAAATTTGATAAGTGTGCTTTACACACTTATTTAGGGCACAAAATATGAGAAATTGTTAGTAAATATGTAAAAATATGGTTTAATTCTATATAAATTATGTTTTGTAGGATAACATTGACGAACAGGTGGAATTTAGGAAAAGAAGTGGAAAAAGAACTAAAATGGAAGGAAGCCAAAGTTCAGGGATCAAAGTGCAAATAATCGAAAGATGACCCGGGAGAAGAAACGAAGATGTGAAAGAAACAAAAACTAATAAATGGGGACTAATATACATTTAAGTAAAAATTGGAGCACTAAAATTAAAGTAGTTTGACTGGAGAACCAAGATGGAAAAAAGAATGAAGATAAGGGCTGAAAGGAAGATTTGCAAAATTTGTTGTCCAGTTATATTGGTTAGGCAACCGCCCGACCCTAAACCTCAACAACAGGACAAAAATTTTATGCCCGGCGACCGCCCCATTTTATAGTGGGCGCCCGCCCAGGCCAAATCGGCAAAAATTTTCTAGTTTTCTAATTTGATTACACCTCTTATGAAACGAATCTATGGACGTCTTTTAAAACCCTAGAGCCGTCCAAAATTCAGAAACACGCATTGCAACATATTCATAAGGGCTTTGAGAGAAGAAAAGAGGCAAAAAGAAGAAGAGCAATTCTACGAAGCGAAGATTAAACTTGAGAATTGAATTGGTGATGTCGTTCTTTATTTATTTTTCTGATTTTCTTCTTTCCATCATGCTAAACTAGGTTAATTTTATACTAGAATTAGATTAACTATGTAATATGATTCTTAAATTTTAGTGTTACATCTTTGACATCAAAAACATGTTTTTAGGATGTTTGAATGGTTTATATGAATTTCTTTTCTCCATAATTATTATATACGTAATTGTGTAAGTGTGTCGGCTTATTTCATGCATTCGAAAGAAGGAAAATATGTTCGACGTGGTATAAATCATCATAGGGTTCGATAGGGGAAAGAAATATACCGTATGCCCCATGTGAATCTTTAAGTGCTCACAAAACTTATGTATTCTTGTATGTTCGCATCCGTCATAGAGATATAGTCTGATCACATATTAGAATAGGTTTGCCTTTACTCAAGAGAGACTGTTAAACAATTTAAAAACGCTGATTATTCAATATTCAATCATGTGTCAAAGTGTAGAACTAAGTTTAAAAATATTATTATACAGGGATTCGTGATTCTAGTACATTCATCATATATTAGAAAAAACTTCAACTTGCATTCAATATAAATCTCATTTAGTTTTGGTTAAAGCATTCATAATTGCATCTGCATCATTAATTTAGTTATAAATTCATCAAAACAAACATTCTCATTCTTATTGTTTCGGTTAAGGTCAAGGTAATTAGAATTAGAACTAATCAATTTTTGTAAGACGATATTCGGACTCAAAAAGTCCACCTTATTATTGTAACGAACCGTATACTTGCGGTTATTTTAGTTAGACATATTTTCGTGAACACTAGGCACTTGGATTTTGAGGTTTGGATTTGTACTTCGGGACTTGGACTTGGACTTGAATTTGATTAAGTTTGAAGAAGACTTTAATCCTTTTGGACTTGTTTGATTTAAAGAAGATTTCGATTTTCTTGGTGTTCGCGGGACTTAGGCTTGACAAGATTTCTTCTCTTTCTCTGGCTTTGAGATTTCTTTAGCACTTCGTGATTTTTTTTCTGTACTTCCACTTCTGAAATTTTATGGACTTTTGATCTTATTTATAGGGGAAATTTGTAACCAATTCGGTAACCATCCATTATCTTTAATTAAAAAGAATAATTGAATAATTGTGAATTTCGAAAAAATAGGATGGGCTTTTGAATTTTTATGGGCCTTAGTAGACTTTGAATAATTGTGATTTAAGGTCACCAATCGGT
>CAIGRF010249206.1:0-18756 GCA_903798235.1 Fraxinus ornus
AAATGGTCCCAACATTTTACCTGCTTTTTCCCCTTTCTCTTCCCTCTTGCATCGGGAATATCTAATATAAGTTCATCATTCTGTTACAAATCAATTGAATGACTAGCATCAACATCAACGTCATCCAAATCAATTGGATGACTACTTTAATGAACATCGAAATCCTGAATATTTTTTGGGATGGGTAATTTATTTAGATCGGTGAATTCATTTTCAAATTGACTGTGGGCGTGACAGGTGATTCGCCTCCGATACCGAACAAGTTTTCAACAAATGAGTGTGGATCCATTTGTGAATTGGAAATTAATTGAAACTGAATGTTGAAGTAAAATTGAGAAGTGAATGTAGATTATGTAGTAATGTAGAAAATCGATTAAAAATAAAACGTAGAAGAGTATAGAATGATATTGAAAATGAAATGTAGATAGTAGAGTAGAGAATGAGAGATTGATAGTAAATTTGATGGAAAAAAAAATGGATGAATGGATTGGTATTTATAGGGGAAAAATGAAATTTAAAAAAAATTAATGACCGAAACTGTCACTGAAAACCCCCTTTTTTTTTTTCAAGCCACCGGCCGAGTCAGCTCGTGGCTCGCATATTACACTAGCCCATGAGCCGGCTCGTGGGCTGCTCGGCGAGCAGCTCTCCATAATGAGCCGGTCTGCTCGGCTCATGCTCGGGCTCGTCACGAGCCCGAGCTGCTCGTGGCTCGTTTTTAACAAGCCGAATTGTCGAGCCAACGAGCCGCTCGACTATGTTACCACCCCTACTCCTATGTTGGCAATCATTGGTGCTTGTCATCGGTCTTGCCATGTGACATTGTTTGACATAGACATATGTGTCACCATCCAAAATCATTTCATTGGCTAAAAAGTTCGATGCANGTCTTGCCATGTGACATTGTTTGACATAGACATATGTGTCACCATCCAAAATCATTTCATTGGCTAAAAAGTTCGATGCAATGACGTCATCTTGACAATTAGGCTATATGCCTAAGTTTTATGCCATAACTTTCTTTGAAACCTTGGATCATCCTTCCATACGATAGTTTGGGTTTGGATTAAAAGAAAAGAAAAAAAAAATCCCTCTTTGAAAGAAGATTCACAGATGATTCGACGTGAATTAATTATCCGACAAAGTATTCAACTAACCACACTAATCAGCATTTAATTTGCAGGACTTATTATAATCATAGAAGAAAATTACGTGCAACTTTGTCTTCATTATATTCAATTCAACGTACCTAATTGAAATCCGTGCTAAATAATTAAATTTTCTTAATAAACAAGACATCATTTTTGTCCTACGAGCGTACAATATTTCTTTTAATCAAAACTCATTTTCAATTGAGATGCAAACACGACGTATAATCAATGGATTTGGTGTCATCTTCTTAGGCGACCATAATATTTTCAACGGGCAAATTCTCAGTGGTCCTAATCAGTAATAAACAGTTAAATAATGATGTGTTAGTCATCGCCTCTTGTTTATAACAATTAATTAAGATACTATTTTTGATTATGACATAAGATTAAGCAAGAAAGCGACGTCGTTTTCTCTCCCAAAGTTGTCTCCGGGATTACCGACTAATCCTTGTCCATGCCAACAACTTTTAATTAAAATGTCTAATCGATTTAACATTTTGTTTTATCAAGAAAATCATGTCTATGGCATTTTCTTAAGGACTGCTAAGCTAATTAATTGATGATTCAGTTCTATCTTATAAAATGTTTTAAATAATTTCATTATAAAGCACTTTTTTCGTTACTTATAAAGCGTAATTGACACTACAACAAAATGTACTTTTTACGACATGCATTAAAACCTCTTTACGGCATGCGGTCGCACGCCATATAAAGCCATGCCGTAAAAAAAAAAAACATAACAAGTATAAGATTCATTCAAATAATTTTTCAGTCATACATCATACTGAGTTACAATCGTACAATTTATAGTTACAATAATTTTCCAGTCATATACCCACTCGATTTTTGAAAGTTTTTAGAAGTTTGTTAATTTTGAAATTGTATTCTTATATTATTGTAGTCATGAACCTTTTCCATGCAAAAATAGCTTATAAGCCAAAAATCCACTCAAACAAGTTGTCTTAATTGTAAGGTAGCTTATTATTAAGCCAAAATTAGAATAAGCAATAAGCTAGACCAATTCAACTTATCCTAACTTACAAGACAGTTTGACAAAATGAAAGGGCAAGTAGAGCTATTTGACATACTCGTTAGCTTAGCATTTTATGGTAAGTTTAAAATTTAAATAAAAATTATATTTTGTCTAATTACATAAAATTTAGTTGTTTTTACCTGTTTGTAACATTTACAGAAATTTCCAATCCTTAAGGAAGAAAGTATTTCGAATTGTATACGCTGAGGAGAATGTCATTTAAGATTACGTTTAAATAAATAAATAAATAAATGTATCTCTTATACGAGAAAATAAGCTTTTACCTTTGAGATAAAGTTGTTCAATAGTTATTAGGTCACGCAGTCGAAGATCGATCAACACCCATTTATTAAAAAATATGCAATTGACTTACATGTGAATGGAAATAAATAAAAGAATATATCTTAATTTTTTTATTACAAGTTTTTATTATCTTTCAATAAATAGTTAGTTGGGGGTCTAAGAAGTCTCTTATGTTGACTTTTAACGATATAGTCAGTTGTCCTCATTCTCCTCTTATCATTGCACTATTCAGATTGAGTAAAGGTTAGTGTTTGCAAAATTGTCGCGCTGACAAGTCAAATACTAGTAGTGAAAGTCACAAAAGGAGGAGTTGGATATTACTGAATTGAAAGAGGTTGTTCACAATGAGTGTTTGTTAATGAAGTCGAAGATGGTACAGTCAAGGAGACATGACCAATTTTGCATAGAGGCTAGTGAGGCCCGCGCCTCAGGCCCAACATTGGAGTGGCCTTAAATTTTAGCTTCTTTCATTCTTGCATAATACATTTTATTTGATTTTTTATTGTTAAGTATTTAAATTAACAAATTAACTATTGAATCCATAATACACTTATAGATTTTGCATTCGCACTACAATTTTGGAGCCTAATTTAGGAAATTCGCCTCAAGCCCCAAAAATCACAAAACCTGCACTGCAAGAAGATAACTCTCGATGAGAGTGATTTGGCCTGTAGAAGCAAGGATTTGGAAGAGAGGGTCGATATTGGAGCAACTATATATGATAGTAACTGTTTTACTAAAATTTTATTTTTTTAAGAATTGAGTGGTTGATAATTATGTAATACTTGTTGGTCATACAAAATATATAATTAAAATTAATTTTGACTTTGAAAAGTAGAATTTTAAGATAGAAAAAATGAAATATGAGGCTTCTTATATATACTAACTTAAATCAAAAGTAAAACCCATGCAAAATAGAAGGCAAATTAAATTAAACATGAAAAGGAGATGACTTTTTTTTTTTTTTTTTAATTACTAGATAGATTACACATAAACTGTAACAGTAATTAATTACTAATACAACATATATGAATTTCAAGAGTCATAAATCTAACATTTAGGTTGTTCTAATGCCTGATTGGCCTAGATACATAGGGGCCAAACCTAGGAGAATTAGAACTAGCTAGCTAGTTAAACCTGATAAATTATTGCCACCTCGTACATAATAAATAATAATAATTATTATTATTACATTATTAAACTCCTAATTATCCCAGCCTCTGGACTGTCGGCATCTATAGTAGAGAGCAACTGTGATAGCCTTTCACTCAGATCATCCACTTCTCTGTGCAAACTTCTAATGTAGTTGCATGTCTCCTGAAGTACTTTATTTGCTGATGCCTGCTCAACAAAAATAATTTTACTTATAATTATATGATGGGACAACAAATATATTTATTTTTTTCCATTTTTCCTTAGTCATATTTCCATTTTTTTCCATTTTTCCTTAGTCATATTCCTTAGTCATATTGCTAAAAAAAACAAAACACGACATTTTTTTTTTTTCAAAAAAAGGTTTTAACCCATAAATATCCAAATTTCACACTGTGTGATACGTTCGATCAAATTCATATATAGGAGTCAATAATTTGAACAATTATTTATATATAATATATAATGCATGGAGATGAGAGAACAATAGGAGACATTAGAAAGAAAAAAATAATAATTTTTAATGTGTTTTCTGAGTTGGCATTGCAAATTTATACTTCCATAGTTTGACTATATAACCATTTCCATATATATAATTGACACTTGCATAATATAAGCATGAATTTACCTTACATGATGGAGAAATTTAATGCTCTGTCTTAAAAAAATGAAGGCGCTAACAAGTTGTGTGCGGTATAATACTGCATACCTTGTTGGAGCGCCTATTGCGAATCTCGGGCAGAAGTTGCTGCAATTTGGACACAAGTTCAATGATCTGATCATCAGTAATCCTCGAACTCGAAGTGGACTGCCTCGACCTTCTGCTCGACATATCTCTAAAATGTGTAGTGATTTCTTTCTTCTTAAGAAACTATGAAGCAGAAGAATATGAAATGTAAAGGAGAAATCTGTGTTGTTATAAGATATTAGAAAGAGGAATGGACCACAGGAAAGAGATCACAGAGAAAAGGGATTTTGAAGGGAAAAAGAGAGTACACTAGCACAGAAAGCGATGTTGGATTTGAAGAAGACAAGATACTGTAGAAAGAAGTGGTGTAGGACTTCTTATTAATAAGCTAGAGAGTTTGGGGGGAAGAGAGAAGCCATGCATATGCATATGCATACAAATACAATAATAAATAAATACAAATTAAGTCTTGTTTGTTTCGATTTAAAATCAGATTTTAATTTAATTCAAAGTCAAACAATCAATATTAATCGCATCTTTCGTGGTCCCACAACTTTTTAACCACATATTTCAAAAATTTCTTTTACAATCTACAAAAACTCTAATTTTAATCCCCACCAAACACCCACTAAATCTCGTTCTTGATAAATGCAGTGTTTTTTTTATTTAGCTAAAAATTTATTTTTAAGTAAATTTTGATAAATATTAATGAAATTTGTGGTTGAAAATTTGTGGGCTCCATAAAAATGTGTGATCAAAATTGATCATTAACTTTAACTTAAATTACAATCAATTTTTTTTTTTAAAGTTGAATCAAACAATTACGTAACATTTTTTGATTTAATTTGTGTTCCCAATGTGGGCTTGATATCAACTTGGCTTAAAAGTAACGTGATTGTTTTTTTGTACTATCAATGTGGGCCTTCATGTGCATGTCTCAATATACAAGACCATGTGATTATTATATTGTACACTTCCCTCACCCTCCTTGAAAACCCTTTGTCCTACGCAATTTGAACCCAAGCATGTTCCAAGAAATTTACTTGGTTACATGGCTTTGATTATACATTATTCATCTTGACTCGGGTTGATTCATTCTTTGAACATTACTACCTCTCTAATTTAGCTATAACTTTAATAGTAATTGAGAGAGTGTTAATAATGCTCAAAAATTCTTCAACTTTCAAGTCAACGAACAAAATTGAAATCATGTATATGTAGTTGTCATTGATTTGTTTATAACTGTCTTGTAGAATAGCAGGTCTAGTGCGCGAGAAAATAGGATTGCAGGACTTCAAGACTAAAGTTCTATCTTTATATTGTATGCCCAAAGTGTCTTCACGACGTGATAAATGAAGTTACAAATCAGTTTTTTTTTTAATACCCAGGTGTCCACCTTCAGCGATTAATCCTGGAGTATACGCCTTGGTTCCTCAAGACGCAGACCGATAAATCGCGGGATGTGTCCAAAACTGGCCAGGGTCCAAGAGCCCCCCACTAATCTGACAAAGCGAGTCAATATATGCTGAACATTGCCTTCCGGAGAAATCCTGTCATCCAGGAGAGAGTCTACCTTCCAAGAGCCTCAAAAATCGAACCTGCGACCTCTGATCTGCCAGCAACTAAGAGCCTATTCATTTGCCAGTTGGGATGTACCTTGGGGGGCTAGTTACAAATCAGTTTTTAACTCTATTGTTTGTTGACTACGTTTTATTTTTCCTCTTCAACTTGACATATATAAACGTGTTTCACCATGCAAATCTCAAAAAGAATAACTCAATTATTGAAAAAATACTAGTTGCATCATTCGAATAACATACCTTTTGTAATGAGCAATGATTGTATGCATTTTATACATGCAAACAATAAGAAGACCACAAATAATTCCTTCCTACCAACTAAATATCATTGTGCGACAATAGTAAGTGATCACATGATTTGCCCGTTACTTAATTTAATGACACGATCTCGATATGATAGGGAGATTAATGGTGTTGATCAAAAACAAATGTGAGATTGAGAGTTCCACTAGATGGTTCTCTCTCAATTAATGGTTTTCCCTCTTGTTAGGGACATAACCACGAGTGTGTTTGCCAAGTCTGATTTTCAAAGATCATGTCACATGCCTTTCTTACTCCATCCACAAAACGACACGTGCCCCAGTACATATATTATCTATAAATCAGTTTGCTAAAAGAGGCAAAGAATTTAACTAGCCACGCTCTTGTCGACCCCTAATCACATGTCAGATGCAAATTTGTTGACCCCACGAGTTGCCCTACTTGTCCTAATTAATGTTTATTATCTATGGCAATCATTGTACGATATACTGTCTCGTTTAAAAGTTTTTATTTTACTTGTATCGTAAATAATCACTCTTTCTTTTTTTCTTTGTTTGAAAGTCAGTCTGTTCCATAGATTTGACCAAGTAAGCTAGCTAGAAAGGTGGACAATTGAGGACACTAAAATGAATTGGTATTCAATCCCGCTATTGAAATACTCAATTGACTTCTTACCCTCGATAGGAAGATGGCTTATTCAATAATTCATGCATAAGGGTAAGAAACTTTGGATAAACTAATGCGAATGGGTATAAGTTTCGTTGCTCAAAAACATCTAGTGTTGTACACACTGAGAGACACAAAAGCTCAGGTGACGTTTTTTTTATTTTTTTAAAAAAAGTGATAACTTTATTTGTATTTAGTTTCTTTCAGCGTGTTTCCTATAATGCAAGTTGAGTTTATTTTCTCAAGAAAAAAAAAAAAAAAAAAAAAAAAAAAAAAAACTAAAATAATTATTTGAAAAAGGATATATTTTGCAATTAAAAATTTATTTCATTAAGGGTACAATTGACTTTTTAGCAAAAACCTATAATATTGAATGTTGACCGACCATTTTTAATAATCTCCCCATAAATCCTGACACAAGATATTAGCTCATGATAAATATATGATAAAAAAAAAAAAAAAGGAGAATATTTATAATAAACATTACAAGTTTGGCAAAATACAAGATTATACTAAAAAATCCCTTTTGGTTGGATTTGTGAAATTGAAAAGGTCTTAACTCTCGATTTTCCCAATACTTTTTTCAACTCCTTAATTGCTTCTCCTTGTGCTATTGGTTTTGCCCCCAAAAATGCCAAGAAAATCAAAAGAAAAAAGGGGGAAAATGTAAGGAAAAGAGAAAGAAAAAGAATACAAAAGAAAGGAAACAAAATGGAAGAGGAAGCCGAATGAAGAAGAAGCTGTCGTGTTTTAACTTTAAAACCTAGGAAAATTGCAGCCAAGTTCTTGAACAAAACAAACCCCTGTCCTTTTATTTTTTAATAAAGAGGGCGCCTAGACACCACTTCTCTGTTAGGCCCTAACAGTAAACATTTTTCATGGAACTTGGAAAATATTTTCCAACTTTCAAGTTTTGCACTGTTTGACAGCAAAAAAAATTCCCAAATTTTTTTTTTCCACATACTCCATCCACCCGCCTACTTTCCAATTTTTGGAGGAAAAAGATTTCTTATTGTTTTGATTGGTTTTGATTTTCCAGGTTCCCTTGCAATTGAAAAAAATTATAGACACAATAGTAAAAAAATTTATCACTTTTATTAACAATTTTCATGGAAAACAAAGTCAAACAAATGGTATTTGATATGGTATTTTTTTTAATCTTTTTTTTTTTTTGCAATTGGAACAAATGCTAGACCCAATAGTAAAAAAAATTATTACTTTAATGGACAATTTTCATGAAAAACAAAGTCAAATGGACAACAAACTTTCAACATTTTACAAGTGAAAAATTATATCAATCAAAGACAATTAATTACAATTTCTAGTAAAATAAATTTTAGATCAGTAAAACATTTTCTTTCCATCTAAATTCTACCTTTGCAATCAAACAGACCTTATAGATTTTTTTTTTCTATCTCTAGGAATTAACATTTGTTTTCATAAACTTAATTTGTAGATATAAATTATGTCACAAAATTAAGCAATAAAAATAAAATATTAAACGGAAAAGTTTTTAGGTAACAAACTTATGTATATATAAATGTATAAATAAAACTTTCGTTTTTTTTTTTTTAAAAATAAAAGTATAAAACTATAAAGAGATTAATAATGATGTTAATAATTAAATAACAGTTAAAAAATAATATAACATTAAGAATGAATTTTAGTTTTATAATACTAAAAAATATAAATATTATCATAAACTTTAATTTATCAATGAAATTTTCATCTATAAATAAAGAATTTAAAGTACAAAAATTAAATATTAATGTTAAAATATATTGTTGGTAATGAAATAATAGTTAAAAAAATAAATAAATTATCCGACATTAATTTTATAAATATAAAACAAAAATCTATATTAATTTACCAAAGTAATATCTATTAGTAACATATCTAACTTAATAATGATATACTTTCGTCGTTGACATCTATAACTCCTCTATCAACGATCAATGATCAAAGCACAACTAGTACTTATCGACCATATTATTGTTTGTCGGGAATCTAAGGGTCCCATGTTAAAAAAACGGATCTGGGCTGGACCTGATTAAAGTTGTGTAACAACTGACAGTAATATGGATCTGCAGCTCTGGGTTGGACTCTTCTATTGATATGACTGAGGCAGGCCCTGGGTTGGACTCTTGTATTCATGATTGAGGCAAGCCTTTGGACTAAAACTTTTTCAAAATTTTTGTAATAATCAATTATTCTACCAAATACCAAATTTAGCTCCCATTTGATTTGACCCCATTTCCAAAATTTATTTTTACTCAATTTCATTTTTAATCACGTATTTTATGAAATTTACAACTTTTATTAACTCTTTAATTACACAATTCATCAATTTTTATCAAATCCCACTTTGGAATTGATTAAAATCAAGATTTTAATATAAATCAAAGTCAACAATTAATTTTAATCATATATTTCATGATATTCACAACTTTTCAAAAACACATTTCATCAACTTTTATTAAATTCTATTAAAATTTTGATTTTAATTCCCCACCAAATATGTGCAAAATCTACTAAAATCTAATTTTAAGCTAAATTCAACGTGGGTTTAATTTGTTGCGGCTCCCAAAGTATTACTGTTGTTATTAACTTCTCTTTTTTGACAGTAGTAGCTTGTTTGAGACAATACTAAAAAAATTAAGACTGCTACATTTTTTAGTATTCTATTCAGCCTTTGTTTGTTTCACATTATTTTGTACATGAAAATGAAGTTTTTGTTTTTGTTTTTTTTAAAAAAAGTGGGTCTCATTATGAGACAAGTTAGTTAAAGATTACGACCGATCCATTTTACAACTGTAAAAATTCTTTTAATAATGTGAAACAAACAGAGGTTCAATTCATTACTAGATACACGAGAAGATTCAAAACAATAAAATCTTGATCAAGCACAAGATATCATTTATTTTTAGTCTGCCCCTACATTTAGATGGCAAGAATAATATTTCCAATGTTAAAAGTTAAGTTGTATTAACAATTCTTTAGACAAAAGGATAAAGGAGTTGTAAAAATTAAGGAGTCTTTTGGAGTGTTTGTATAGGTGAACTATGAGTTTTTGGGTCCGACTATGGAACATGGCGATAGAGTTGTCGAATTTACGCTAATATGCCGTTAAACTGATGCTTGAGTATCCAAAATATAATCATTGTCGCAAGCATATCTCTAGCTTAGCGTTCGAGCAACGGTGTTTTTCAAGAAACCTTAGCTCACGATTTTCAAAAGTTCGATCTATCATATACTATTTAATACCTCCATATTATAAATACTCAAACCCTACTTCGTGGAAAGGGTGGTTGATCATTATTTTCCACATTCATAACATTCTTTGGAGACCAACCAACAATTCTACATCTTGAGATCAATCAACCACAAGTTGGGAAAAAATATCAAATTTAAATTATCAAAAACTCGCTTCCTAATCAGAAAAGTAGTTTCTCAATAGCTTTCAGATGTTGCTCAAGAATGAGGAATGTTGAACCAGAAGCACAAGAAGAATACAATAACAAGGTATTCTTGATGATCCACGAGAAATAGACAATTTCAAAATATTGGGAACAGGTGTGAGTGAAGCACTATTCAGCAGGTCTTAGAGATTGTAGAAATTAGACAGTGAGTCTAGTGGATTTTTTATGCTAGATCATACTGTAAGTTCTTATTATCTATAGTGGAAGTTATTGTCTTAGTTCTGAAGTTTTTACTCAGTTAAGAGTTTTCTCCATCAACAAATTTTGTGTTATTTACTTTTTTGTTTATTATTGTGACAATTCAATATAGGATAACATGACTTAATTGATTAAACATATATAACAATTAAAAAGTAATTTGTTGCTTTTAATCGGTAATTTTAATTCCTCATTATTCACCTACTCACCCTATTTAACTAATTTTAGAGTCTAACTTTCATCCAAGCTCACTGCTCATATTTTTCTTCTTTTTCTCTTTCATGCTCACTGCAAAACCTAGTTTCTTTATCAAAAGTGCAAGTACTCATGTAACAGCCACAGTAGTAATAATATCTTTGAGAGGCTGTCAACGTTTTCTGTTGCTTTTCAAAAGAGTGGGGCACATTCTCTGCAAGCTCATTGATGCACTCACTTGGTTATGAATAAATGGAAAAGCCAGACAGGGCCACACTTTATACTGTGCATATCAACATCTAAATACTTTATATCGTCTGTGTCAATCATACAATACTTTGAAATAAATTTCAAATTTGTTAAGCTCGACTGAATAAAATTAAAAAAGAAAAATAAGTTAAAATCTTGTTTGTTATCTGTGCAAGACTATCCCATATACATTAAATGTGCCCTTCAAGTACAATTGCCAAAAAGAGAGACAGAAACATCTATAATCTGAGGATCCCTTGAACTTTTCAATATAATCATGCCTATGCCAATTTTAGCTTTTTATAACAATAATTTGAGCCCTCTGTACCAAGTGGATTGAATGTGTCTCCAAAATATCAAAGAAAGAGATGTATGCAACCCTACTTGACGTATGACTTATCAAATAGTTTATGTCTGCCTCAAAAGCTAAAGAAAGATGGGTTTCATCAAGAAGCTGAAAAGAAAATAAGCAAAAGCACATGCAAGGCAAAAAAAGGAGCAAAAAAAGTCCCTGTAGAGGTGGGTTTTAAACAGATAAGCAAAGGCTTATGAAACAAAGCAATTAATATTTTAACATATCATCCCCATATCTAAACTATAATCATACAAAGAGGTGAAAAACAATGGTTAATTGACCAGTACGAGTTTTTCTTGTAATCAATGTCATTTTCATATGCAATGACGCTGAAGTTGCAAAAGCCTTGAATAGGCTCCATCTGGTCGACTGATTAGGTTGCTATGGCTGCCTTGTTCCACAATGCGTCCATCTTGTACAACGCCAATGCTGTCCACTCCTCGTATTGTGGACAATCGGTGGGCCACTAAAACGGTGGTTCGGCCTCTCAACAGCCTCTCGAGTGCTTCTTGTAGCACGCATTCTGATTCAGCGTCAAGAGCGCTTGTGGCTTCATCGAGTAGAAGTATTGATGGATTCTTTAGAACAGCACGTGCAATTGCTATACGTTGTTTCTGTCCTCCAGAGAGTTGGACTCCCTTTTCACCTACCGAGGTTTTATAACCTTCGGGCAATCCACTAACAAATGTGTGCACATTTGCTGCTTGTGCTGCTTCAACTACCTCTGCTTCAGTAGCCCCGTCTTTACCATAAGCAATATTGTCGAAAATGCTAGCTGCAAAAAGTGCAGGCTCCTGCTGAACCAAACCAATTTTGAGCCGGAGAGATTTCAAGTTTAACCTCCTAATATCTTTTCCATCAATTATAACTTTCCCTGCCATTGGATCGTAAAACCTCTCGATTAATGCTATTACTGAACTCTTTCCTGATCCGCTAGCGCCAACTAGAGCTTGGCTTTGGCCAGCACGAATTCTAAGGTTGAAATCCTTAAACACGAGTACATCTGGTCGTGAAGGATACACAAAGTCAACATGACGGAGTTCAATCTCACCACGAATTGATTCAACATTCTCAGCTTCAGCTTCAGCATCATCAGGATTTATTTTTGTTGAGCGATCAAGAATGGAAAATACAGAGCCAACAGCTTCACCACCTCTTATGATTTCGGGTGCAAGGCTGACGGTTTCAGCAACTGAATTGGCTGTGATAACTAAGACTACGAATACCTTAATGACCTTAGAAAAGGTAGAGGCGCCTTTGTTAACAAGGTGGGCACCATACCAGAGTATTAGAGCTTCAGATGCATAAAGAGCAAGCTGAGATAGACCAAAAAGGAAACCCGATGATTGACTGCGGCTAAGGCTTCGACGCTGTGGGACCCGGAGTTCATTACAAAACAAAGAAAGAACTTTTTCTTGGGCATTGAAAGCCGCAACAGTTCTAATGTTGCTTACTCCCTCCCCTGCAATCATGCTAGTTTTTGCATGCGCCTTGGCCGTGTCTCCAGCAAACCCTTTAAGAGAAAGTTGCTGTGTAATTCGAAAGTATCGGAATTGTAAGGACACTGTTTGATTAGCAAACAATAAATTTCACATTAATGAGAATGCCAGAGTAATATACTTTCTTACCACAATTTGGTGGGCTTACGCATAATTTATGGGTTTAATATACAATGATTCTATATCAGCAGTTAAAATTTGCCTATAATTCACCTCCCACACATGCTGCACGTAGAAATTCTTGTTATTTTGTTCTTAGTTTGATTTCATTTTATATAAGCAATACACTTAAAAGTAAATCTTGCAATCAAACACGTACCCCATATTCCAATTCGACCATTCTCAGGCATTAACTAGATTTTCAAAATATCAGACATGGAACTGACACAAAATTCTATGCAGCACCAGAGCAAGGTGAAAACTTTTTAACCTAGAAAAACAAGCAGTAAAGTTAACAAAACAGTTCTCAGTTTCACTGAAGTTGATGGGCAATAATAAAATCTTTGATATTTCTTTTCTACTATGCTAGATATTATATTATACAGTTCTTACTTTGTATTTATCAGTTCATATTTTATGAGTTTCAAGTCATGCACCAGAATCGAAGCACGTGCAGAGCACCATAGTGACAAGTTGTAATTGCCCTTTTGTCTTCTAGTTCTGAGAAACCATTGAATTTGAATTCCAAGATCCAAACAAAAATCACTAGAACTGACAGTAGTAAAATAATTTTCTTTTGATTCTATGCCCAAAGTACCCTAACAGGAAAAATTATCTTACTGAAATGACATCGTCGGCAGAGATTTGAGGGCGTTACCTGAGCAAAATTTGCTAGGACTAGTAGAGGAAAGGTGCCCAGTATAAGAAGTGAGACCCTCCATTCTACAATAAAGGCAACTATAAATGAAGTGAGGAGAGAAGTCATATTCTGCAATATCACCGATATTCTTTCGGCTATTGCAGATTTTACATCGGCAGCATCAGTAGATAATCGGGCTGCAAGAAGGCTTGAATTGTTCTCTTCCTCATCGAACCAGCCAACCTCATTCCTCAAAATTGCTGAAATGAGGAAAAGAAAAATTAATAAGATAATATATATATATATATAGGAATATTTATCATCGTCCTATAATGTATCTACAAAAGACGCCTTATACCTACCTGCAAGCATCATCCTCCTCACTCTTGTAGTGAGGTTCTCTCCCATAATGCTGAAGAAGTAGTGCTGTATCAAATATGCGACCACAGCGTAAAGACCCGCTCCAATATAAATGAAAACATATTCCTTTGTTTTTCGTACCATGGTAGCTGGATTAGTATAGTAGAACACCTCAATCATATTGCTCATCACAATAGCAAATGTTGGACCAATAAATCCAGAAAGAACAGACCCTATAGCTCCCATGACTGAATAAGGCCATTCAGGAGCATTTAGTTTAAGAAGCCGGCAGAAATACCCATGTGGAGCGGGATTTTTCCTATCAGCTTCAGTATTAGACACCATCTCTATATGACCATCAGCACCAGTACTGTAAGAATAACTCAAGTTTCTTAAACTGCCAGAACGGAGGCTGAGAGACTTAGTCGATAACGAGTGGCTTAGCCGTGATGAACGTGTTCGATGAGTTGAGGGATTTGAAAAATCTCTGTTCCCCACCATTTCCTGGAATCTGATTAAGGATGCATAGGCCCCGGCTTTGACGATTAGCTCTTCATGGGTTCCAGTTTCGACAACTTGGCCTTGCTGTATAACTGCAATGGAGTCCACATTTCTTATTGTTGAGAGACGATGAGCGACAACAATTGTTGTCCTCCCTACCATTAGACGATCTAGAGCCTCCTGAACAATGCTTTCTGAACCAGCATCAAGGGCACTTGTTGCTTCATCAAGAAGAAGTATCTTCGGGTTCTTCAACATAGCTCTTGCAATTGCTACTCTCTGTTTCTGACCACCCGAGAGTTGGACCCCACGCTCTCCCACCTGGACTTGAGTCGAATTTTTTTTAAGACCAATGCAAGTAATTCTTTGGATAGAACTAATAAACTGTTAATAATCAAAGCATATTTAACCTGAGTGTTGTATCCATTAGGAAGCAATGTAATAAAGCCATGAGCATTAGCAGCAGAAGCAGCTGCTTCCACTTCAGTCATGGATGCACCAGGTTTTCCATATAGAATGTTCTCGAGTATTGTGGTGGCAAAAAGTGCAGGTTCTTGGTTCACCAAACCAATTTGATCGCGTAACCATCTCAGCTGCAGTGTCTTGATGTCCACATCGTCCATTAAAATTTGTCCTATCCATTTTACAAACAAGATTAAGTACAATCACTACTGAATTAACATGGATATGCATCATCATAACAGTAGAAAGTCTAGCAATTACCTTGATTAGGATCATAAAATCTTTCTATCAGGGAGACAACAGTGCTTTTTCCTGAACCACTACCACCAACTACGGCAACTGTCTTTCCAGCGGGGAAGAAAAAGGAGAAATCTCTAAGGACAATGACATCAGGTCTAGACGGATAGCTAAAAGTTACATTTTTGAACTCAATGTTTCCATTGACATCAGTGAGGCTCTTTCCATCCAGTGTGTCTTGAACTATGGAGGGCTGTTGCTTGATAATCTCCATTAGCTTGTATCCAGCTGCTTTGCCTTTGCTGAACGCCCCAAGATTAGAAAACGACTGGCCCAGACTCCTGTAACAACAATCAAATCAAAATCCATAAATTTTTTTTATTCATTTTTCTCTAAAATTCAAATGATTTTAGCACATGATCTTACATGCCACCGACAATGGCAGAAAAAATAGCAGTGAATGCCTTGCCACCATCCGTCTGTCCATTTCTGATAAATACACCAGCATACCAGAAAACAAGAGCCCACGACATACATGCTATTCCATAGGTACAACCCAATCCAAGGCCTTTAGCCATTCCAGCCTTGTAACCCAGATTCAACGTGTTTTGTATAGCATCTGAATATGCACTCAGGGTTTTGCTCTCACCAACATAAGAGTAGACTGTCCTAACTTGTGCAATAGCCTGCATTTGACATCAAAAGCTTTAGCATGAATGAGGATCAATAAAATAGCAACTTCCTTTTTAACATCACCATAGCATTTCCACAAAACCGCATTGAAATTTAACTTAGATGATCAATTATACTAGAGTTACCCCAGAAAGGTAAAGAACATATTACAGCATAATTTTGTATTTTATCGTTAAAATTTGATTCCACCTTCAAAAGAAAGTAGGCTCTCGTAATCAAAAGGGTATAGAAAGAACAAGCAAAGAAATAGAGAATAATTGATTTTATCCCAGGCTCACCTGCTCGGCAATTATGCCAGCATTGGCATAAGATTCACGGCTCTTGGAGGTGAGACCAGTTAGGGTATATGCATACAGACCCCCAGCAAAGGCAATTCCAGGAATCACAGCCACACTGAGTAGAGCCAGCTTCCATGCCGACACAAAACCAACCACCAAACCGGCTAAAAATGTAGAAAGATAATGGATGAAATTCCCCACCTGTCATCCCAAAAAAGACACATTTTACTATCAGTAAAGTGACAGTTGTTAGGATTTTAGCAATAATAAATGAAAATAGAATCAAGAAACGAACAGAGCATGCAGATTTTAAGCACTTCACACTGAGAATTATATCCACTCCTCGTTGCAAATTTTCACTGTAGCTTCTCTTCACGGTTTTCTTGCAGTCCAAAAATGACTCTCTAGAATATTCGAGTGGCATGCTATGTGAATGAATATTCAATATACTCTGAGCTCGAAGTACATTTCAAAAATTTGCAAAGTTCACAGTCGAGGAATCAGTATACCGTGTTGATTGGGTTAGGTAAAAAGTCCAACAACACTTTCATCAATGAACTTTAGCACCATTAGTACGAAATGAACTTATAAATCAACATTAAATCTGTACTTAAAAAACTCAGAAACTAAACACGATTTACTTTATCAGGGTCAACTATTTCAGGAACCGAAAAGATGATGGCGTGGGTTAACTCAAGCACGCTAACATGCGCAATCCAAATCAAACAGTAGAAAGTAGTATTTAGGGTCCCTCGTTAACTCTTTAGTTCAACACTCGAAACTTGCACTCGAAGCACACACTACATGTGAACAGTGTGTGAGAGAGAAAAAACATCACAGTAGTGAGAGAGTAACCTTTTCACTAATGGCGTCTTGGACAAGAAGAGTGTCTGTTGATACACTGAAAACAATATCCCCAGTTCTTGCATCTGTATCAAAGAACCCAACATCTTGTTTCAACACTGCCTCCAGATACTTCTTCCTCAGTGCACCTACTTGCCTTTCTCCAGTATACATCCAGCATGCAATCTCTGTTTAATTATTTTAGATCCCAAAAATAAGTAATTATGCCACAAAATAATTAGTATCAATGGTGATAGGGATGTGAGATGGGATAAGTATAAAATAAGGAAATAGTACTGAAAAAGACATATCAAGATGAAGAAGACAGAGAGACTGTCGACGGACCACGTGCGACTGATCCGAAGTGAACAGTTTGAACAGAAAAGTCAAAAACACAAAACAAATCTAACCTGCATATGAAGAGAAACACACCACCAATCCAAGATATACGAAGTAGAGAGCATACTGCATTCATTGTGAAAATCAATTCAATCAGATCTGATAGGTTTATACAGAAAATGGGTTCATTTAATTATTCAAGAAAGTGAACCACCTTTGACACCTCATGAGTCATTTTATGCAAATCCATTTGATTTTTACCGAACCCGTTAACCATTTCACCGAACAAAAGGAAGAATACAGGCATGGAAGAACCATGAATGATGGCACCGATACTGCCAGATATCATAAGAATCCAATCGTATTTATCTGCAAATGAAAAAAGCTGATAATATGGCAAGCTCTGTTCTTTCTTCTCTGTCTCCGGCATTGTTTTTCCTTCTGTGCTCTCAGCCATTTTGTCAGATAGCTCTGAATCTCTCTCTACACACCACCCCACTTCACGAGGAAGTAAAAAGATTGGTTCTTTTTTATGGTTGAGTATGACTCACTGAGTTATATAGCTAGAGAGAGCTTTGATTTCCCGATTGAGAAAGAGAAGTGTGAATCAGTACGACCAGTGGTCAAACGAGCAGGAATGGAAGTGTATGAGAGAGAGAGTAGCACCGTGTTTGGAAATGTGAGAGCTTATATAGAGAATCGCACTCGCTAAAATCAGAAAATAAAGTAAAATAAGCATATACTTTCTCAGTTTGATCAAATATGTTGGTAGTGTTACCATCTTATGCTTGAAATAGAAGAAAAGTAAAATTTTCAACTATGACTTGTTACTTTATTACAAATCTTTTTGCACGATACATATCATTTTCTCTAATAAAGTAAAAAAAATAATTACTGCATGGCTATATTCATTATGAGATTTGGCAAAAGCAATTGAAAATATTGTGATAACAAATGATAGTAGTGGTTTGGTTAATTTTACCTTCTTGTGACTTTTAATCAGTTGAGCATTATTTTTTATTGTCTTCATTCTTCGACATAAAGTTGATAAGGGATTACGAACCTCACCTTCCAAAATAAGTCCAATTCTACGCTTTAGAATATGAGATTGTAAAGATATGAACATTTTCCTAAAATCGAAAAATTATACGTCAAATCTGACTCCAATAATAACTCGAAGTAAATATAACGAGTCGCTTGACTTGCAAGCCAAACCTCATCATCCTTTAAGATCATGTTCAACTCCACTCGCAGAAATTATGCAAAAGTAGAAATTCATTTTCAAACTTTCATTATCACAAGTTCAAACTTTAAAATTTAGGGTGTGTTTGAACTACATTATTTTGGAAGAATGTATTCTGAAATAGTAGATTAATAAAGAATCCGTGGTTAAAAAAGAAGGAAAAGTTATTGATTTTATTGAAAAATGTGTGGT
>CAIGRF010249255.1:9744-22456 GCA_903798235.1 Fraxinus ornus
GGTTGCATAAAATTGTTTACAAGTTGGTTAGTCCAAATTACAGTGGAGATAATGCCGAAATTTTTATTAAAATGATTTATAAATTTCATATTGTAGTAGCCTTGATGGTGGGTCCAACTTTTAGTTGGTATCTATTATCAACGCACGTCACACTCCGGATCCACTAGCTTTATCAGGGGTAGGGGGCGTGTCACTAATATATAAAGGATAAGGAATAGATATAGGCAAGGCCCTTTATATTCCTTGATTTTGTAACGTGAACCAAAATTCTTGGAGTGAGAGATGGAAGAAATGGGTTTAAAATATTCTTTTTTCGACAAACATTTAAGTTCACTTTCTTGAAAAATCTTATCATCTTAGGGATAATAATATGGAATATTTAAGTTATTATTTTCTAGGCAACTTTTTTTAGAACTTTCATTGATATGGGGATTTACTGGGAGATCGAAATTTGTTTATTGACAGTTAATTGAGTTTCAATTACTTTAATTCTTAAGGGCACAAATGATGTGTGCATACTTGAACTCATGAATAACAATCATGTTGATCTTATCTCAATGATCCTGAAAACTTCATCTTTTTACGTTGTCTTTGGAAGAATTTGAGATGTTTTCTCTTTTCCATAGTATTTGTCGATGCCTGGGTAGCATCATACTGTACTAAAGTTACGTTTAGTACTAGGCCACCATCTACACAGAGGTTTCGTGAACTTTGAGAAGCCCTTTATGAATTTTCGATAAAGTCATGCATGTCCAAGAAAACTGTGCACTTCTTTAACTAATGTTGGCGGGGCAACTTCTCTGTTACCTAATTCTTTCCCTTATCTACTTCGAGCCCATCAGGTGAAATTCAATGACCAAACACAATTCTTTCTTGTACTAAAAGTGCAATTTCTCTCAATTAAGTACCAAATTTGTTTCCTCACAGTACTGTAAGACCATGTCCAAGATTGACAAGTAGTTGCCAAATGAAGATCCAAACACCTAGAAGTCATCATGAATGCTTCAATGATCTTTTCTGCCATATCTTAGAAGATTGCCATCATACATTGCGGAAATGTCATTAGAGCATTACATAACCCGAATGGCATCCTTCTATGTGGAAAGGTACCGTAAGGGCATGTAAAGGTCGTCTTTTCTCGATCCTTTGAAGCTACAACAATTTGATTGTATCCAGAATAACCATAAAAGAAGAACTCTGACCTCTCTAACATCCGATCAATGAATGGCAATGGGAACTGATCCTTTCGAGTAGCATTATTCAATTTTCGGTAGTCGATGCAAACTTGCCATCTTGTGACTCATATGGATTGTGTAAGCTCATTGTTTTCATTTTTCAACTGTGATCCCTCCTTTATTCGGAACTACATGAACTAGACTTACCCACTTATTGTCTCAAATAGGATAAATGATCCCCGCATCAAGAAGTTTTAGGATTTAAGCTCGAACCACTTCCTTTATGCTTGGATTTAACCTATGCTGATTCTTTACTCAAAGCTTATACTCTTCCTCCATTAGTATTTAATGCATACATATTGAAGGTTGATCCCTTTGATGTCAACAATTGACAAACCAATAGCTGCTTTGTGTTCCCATAGAACTCTCAATAGTCTATGCTCTTCCAACTCATTTATTTTATTTGCAATGATCACTGGTAGAGTAGAGGACTCTCCTAACTATGCATATCAGAAATGTGAGGGCAATTACTTGAGCTTGAGAGTTGGAGGTCTTTGAATAGATGGTAATGGCTTTGTAAGTCCTATGCTGAGATCGTCAAATTGTAGTCTTATTCCGTAGGGTGGTAAAGCTTCCAAAAAAGAGAAGACCTAACTTATGCCAACAATTGAGTTTTCATTTTGTGAGTGCACAAGATAAGTCTCCTACTTATCTTGATGGTGTGCAAGAGTGAAAGTTTTATTCATAACTATATCAATTCCAATAAAATTGTCTGATTTTGTAGGATATTTGATTGCAATGAATACATTCAATATCACATGTTCATCATTTAGCCGTAGCATCAATTTTCCTTTTTGAACATCAATCAAGGCATGATAGGTTGCAAGGAACGGTATCCCTAGTATCAATACCATTCCAGTGTCCTCTTCAAACATGCCCAAAATAACGGAATCAGCATGGTATATAAACTTATCTACTTTCACCAATATGAATTCAATAATCTCTCTTCGATATTTTATAAAGCGATCAGCAAGTCGAAAAGAGATTTAGCTGCTTTGGCCTCTCCCAAACTTAATTTCCTAAAACTAGAATAGGGCATAAGATTAATGCTTGTATCTAAAACATACAAAACTTTATTAAATTCTATTTTACCAATAGTACAAAGGATTGTGAAACATCCAGTATCTTTAATTTTTGTAGTAGCTTGTTTCGTAGAATTGTGCAGCATTCTTCATTCAACATTATAGTCTCCAGATCCTCGAGCTTCTTTTTCAATCGAAATTATCTCTTTTGTGAACTTGGAGTAGCCATGCATTTGTTCTAGAGCATCCACAAAATGATATATTGATATGCAATTTCTTAAACATTTCAAGGAACTTGGAAAATTGTTTGTCCAACTTACGCTTTTGTAATCTCTATTAAAACGGAATTGGAGGCATGTTTACTTTGGCAAGGATAGTTACCTTAACCTTTGGATCTTCTAATGTTTCCTCTTTTTCACTTAGGTTTTTCTGCTCAGAGTCCTCTAAGTGCTCCTCACCTGTGATAGGAACCTTTTTATTTGTAACAACTGATCTTTTTATATTAATTTCGTGAGGCTGAACTCCACTACGAGTAGTAATGGCTTTGACACGTTCCTTGGGGTTAGTCTCAATATCACTTGGCAAGGCTCCTTGTAATCTCTGAGAGTGCTTTAGCTATTTGTCCCATTTAATTCTCTAAATTCATGGTATCCGTAAATATGCAAAATCTTTTTAGTCCGTTGCATGAAGTTAGTTGATCCTTCAGCCATTTTGGTAAATAACTTCTTCCCATGAGGGCTTCTTCTCTGGTTGTTGGAGACTTGGTGGTACATTTTGATATAATTCACCTTCAGAGTACTTGTTATTGCTCTAGAAGGAATTTGGGTGATTTCTCCAACTAGAATTTTATGTATTAGAATGTGGATTATTCTGTCATCTCTGAAATTTTTTTTTTGTACTTAACATCCTCCACTATCTAAAAAAATAGACTCCCCACATTATAATTCACTCTTTCATGATTCCTCCCATAATAATTGTACCTTAACCTAGTTGTATGAACTGCATTCATTGTTAGATCCACTTTTTGAGTTAGTGTTGATAGCTATGCTGAGATTACTATTAGTATGTCAACCTCGCATAATCTAGCAACTTTCTTTCCACATGATGTCTCTGTCAACCACACTGTACGAGTGTATGCTAGATTCTTCATGATTTGATAGATTCAATCAGCTGTCCCTTTTGTAATAGACCCATCATAGGTAGTCAATGTTAGCCTTGCTTGTCGGATTTAACCCAATGTAAAAGTATTGGACTTGGAACCATTTCTGTAAACCATGTTGTGGGCATTGTCGTAGCAACCTCTTGTATCTTTTCCATACTTCGTAGTAGCATTCAAAATCAAGTAGAGAAAATGCTCTGATTTCATCTCTTAACCTAGAACATGTACATTATGTCCCTCATTCAGTCGAATCTTCAAAACATTAACCTCGAGTTCTTTTCTAGACTAGGAGTGGGCAGCTTCGAGAAGACTAACTCCGCTAGGTACAACTACCTTGAGCCCATTGAAGACCTAGAAGAGAGCTTTATCAAGGCCAGTACTCAGCCTACAGTCTTAAGATCAAGTTGTTGATCTTTCTGATCCACCTCTTTCATTCAGAGCTTAGTTTATAATTATCATTTATATCGACCTCACTTATCACACCTCCAAACTTGAATCTTTGTTTGCCCTCAAACAAAACTAAAACCTAAAAACACACAAACACGCAATGCCAATTACCTAATTGGCGGCCAGTCAATCAAGTAAAGGAACAAGATTTAGCTAGCTAACTTGGTTTTTATCTCGGGATTGAAATCATACTAATTATCTAATTGGTGGCCAGTCAATCAAATAAAGCAAAAAATTTAGCTAGCTAACCTGACTTTATATTTCGTGATTGACATCATATTATCATATCTATGCATAACTTCAAAATCACAATACAGAAATTAAAATCCACTTTTTCAATGTAAAATCGACGTGTGTGTGAGGAATTAAGCATAGCATTATGAATTTATAAGTTATTTCAATTCCTGACCCTCAATGGTCAAATATATTTTTTCATCATTAGTATGATTCACACACCCCCAAACTTATTCTTTTCGGTCTTTTCTAGTGTGTGAACTAATGTTGAATTTTTTACTATCCTCACCTCTCTAATTTGACAAAATTTCACCAATTGCAATTCAATATTTCAATAAACAAGGATTCTCCATTAAGCTTGATACTTCAATATCTAGGATTTAATTAGGCTAACAATCTCTTATCAAAGATCAAATTTTCTTAAACAAGTGTTTAGGACTTAACCAAGATATTTGGCGCGTCTTCTATGTTATTCACCTGCTTTTTCTGAATTTATTTTAGAATAATTTTTTTCTTCATTTGAAGCATTCTCTCACTTAAGCTTTCTAAATGACTCATGTAAGATGCTTTCCGCCGATAACTCCCAAGTCAAATGACCATAGGACACCAGATTTTAAAAACCTTTACAGGCTTAATTGATTGAGTCATAAACGCTACAAAGAGAAACTTTCTAATAAAATATTCTTTTTACCTTGATTAGTGTAATGTCCATCATTTAACAACAATTCAAGTAAAACAATTTCTAATTTGAGATTTTCACCTAATTGCATCATATTGACCTTAGACAATCCACACAAAATTTTAATTTCACACATGGAATCCATATTTATCTCAACATTTTCCAACAACAGTGAAATCCCCCCAAACTATTCTAAATTTGGTCCAAGAATATAAAACATTTCGTGGTTTTGGGTTTAGCATCTATGGTCCACTATTTCAACCTATTCGATTACGAAATCAACTCATTCCAACGCAATATTTAGCTTAATTCATGTGCTAAATATATATCAAATTTCACATGAAAAAAGTGAATTAATCTAAGNTGTAAAATTTAGTGGTTTAGGATTTAGCACATATGGTCTACTATTTCAACCTATCCAGTTATGAAATCAACTCATTTCTCCGCAATGCTTAACCTAATTCATGTGCTAAATATATATCAAATTTCACATGAAAAAAGTGAATTAATCTAAGCATGCAACTTATTCACCATTCATAGATCAATTCATAATTCAATGTATTTGTGATTGCCAGCCATACTAACTAACTCACACAAACACAAAAAAAGAAAACATTTTTATTATATTATATTTATTTTAATATTTTATTGAATTTTTTTGAGTTTTTTTTCAATTTTTCAAACTTTTTTTTTTCATTTTTTTTTTTGGCTAAAGCAATAAAAAATAATGAAAACTCATGTTTCCACCCCAAACTGAAATTAGACATTGCCCTCAATGCCTTTAATCCTAACTCTGCATATAAATGGATGGGGGAAGAAAGTGAAGAAAAGACTCCCCTAATATGACTTGTAATTCAATGGCTAGCTTTCTTATTGCTTATGTTAGCTTCTTGATCAATATTGATTTAAATGTTCTACGATGTCATGATCCTGAAAAATCAAATAAAGCATTAAAATCAAATAATTGGAACAAGCATTACTTAGCTCTACATCTAATAAACCAACTAACATATTGAAGATCTTAGGGTAAATGTGGTATGGATGATTAAAATAAACTTAAAATAAACAAAACTATTCTAAAACTCAAAAACAGAACAAATAAAAAGGAAAAAAGTTTAGGTTGCCTCCCAAGAAGCGCCTCTTTAACGTCATTAACTTGACTATGTGTCATGTTTGATCATGGCGGCTCGAACCAAGTTATACCATCATTGCACTTTGTACAATTTTCATTTATGCATCCTTTTTTGCTCTCCATATTTTGATATTTCCATTTTCATCTCTACCAAGAAGTCCACCAAAGTTTGATTTTCTATTCTCACAACTTCGTTAATTTGGTGGTTCTTCTTTATCAATTCTAAAGCAATGATTTTTGTTGGTAGGTTTCTCAAATGGAGCATAAAGATTAAATATCTCTTGTTTTTCCTATACCCTCAATATTAGCTCCCCCTTCTCCATGTCAATTAGAGTTCGACCCATTGCTAAGAATGGCCGCTTCAATATAATTGGAATGTCTTGATCGTTTGGTATTTCTAGCACAATAAAGTCTACCAGGAATATTAAATTTCCTGGTTTTATGAGAACGTCCTCAACTTTGCCACGTGGCTTTGAAAGTGTTGTATCAGCTAGTTGTAACGTTATTGATGTTGATTTGACTTCACCCAATCCCAATTTCCTGGAAACAAAATATGATATTAGATTTATACTAGCACCTGTGTCACATGATGCATTAATAGTACAAGAATTTGCAACTGAAATAAGTAAAACTCCATGGAACTTTCAACTTAGGATGAAATTTGTTTTGCACGCTTGCACTACTTTCCTCCGTTAATGCCACAATTTCAAACTCCGAAAGCTTTCTTTTCTTTGTCAACATCTCTTTCAAAAATTTTGTGTAGCTTGAAATTTGTAATATCGAATCAATCAATGGAATATTGACCTGGAGCTTCTTAAAAATATCAAGAAAATTTTCAAATTTTGTGTCTTCTTTGTTCTTCTTGAGCCTTTGAGAAAATGGAATGGAAGGCACGTAAGCCTTAACTGGACTTGGTGCCTTGGCAGTGGATACTTCTATACTTTCTTCATTCTCAATTGAGGCAGGTGTAGATTTTTCCTCCATTATAACTTCATCAACATCTTCCTGGTCCTCTTTTTTTTTTCTGGTCATTTCACAGTAATATCTGGTAATTGTACCCCACTCCTTGTAGTTATAGCATGAATATTTTTCTCCATTGACTTCTTTCGAAGTCTTTGGGAGAATGGAAGTGGAAGTACAAATGCTTTAACTTTTACAAGAGCCCGGGATAAATCGTTTTCCACTACCTTTATTTCCATCACTTGTTCTTTAGGATTTGTTAGTGTATTGCTTGGAAATGATCCCTGTGGACGTTCTGCAAGTTTTTGAGCTATTTGACTGATTTTGAAAATTACTATCAATCTATTGGAGTACTTTGTTTGTTTTCTACACATATTGATGAAACATCTCTCCCAAACTTGGTTTGTTCTCCTGCTAGGTATTATTTAAACCATTCCCTTGTTGATTATTCGACCATCTGAAATTCAGGTGCTGTCTCCATCCTAGGTTATATGTTTACGAATATGGGTTAAAATTGCGGGAGCCATTTTGAATGAAGTTGACTTGTTCCTCGAGAAAACCCATAGACATACAATTTTCTATCAAATGGTTAGCTCCACAATTTACGCATGATGGACCACACATTACTGCATGTGCTTATCTCATTTGTGATTTCACTAATAGCTCTACTTGCTTTGTCAAAGCTGTTATCTGCGCATTCGTAGATGCCGTACTTTCTAATTCATACATCCCAGAGGCTCTCGGTGGTACCACTCTTTCTGATGAAAACATTAAATGTGTAGTGGCAATTAACTCAAATAAATTCAAGGTTTGTTGTACTGGTTTTCCTATGATCAATCCATTCGCAGAGAAATCCACTTGAGATTTTGACAATGGTGAGAGTCCGTATAGAAGTAGTGCACTTGATTACCAATTGTGATCCCATGATTTGGATACTTTTGCATCAAATCTTTGAATCTATTTCATGCCTCATGATATCTCTCTCCATCTTTCTGTTGGCAAGTTAAAATTTCCAATATGATTTTAGCTACTTTCGTTGGTGGGAAGAATTTAGTGCAAAATCTTCTGGTCAGTTCTTTCCGTGTAGTAATGTTTTCATGAGGTTTGGCATCTAACCACAACAATACATAATCTCTCAATGTATATGGAAATAGCCACAACTTAATAGCATCCTCATTAATCCCCGGAGTGTTGAAGTTCTGACAATTCCTGATAAATCAGGAAATATGTGTATTCGAATTTTCATGAGGTAACCTGTAGAATTGGAGAGTGTTATTCATCAAATTGATCTACTCTACCCTTATCTGCAAATTATTTAATCAGAAATCCGGATACACAATACTGAAGTGCGCAGGCATGGCTATGGACGTCAAGAACATTGAAATGGGCAAGTCTCCTTCATTTATTTCCCCTCGCTTCTGATTCGGTGGCGTGCTACTCTTGTGGCCACTTGTCCAATTGGCTGAATAGGAATATGAATATGTTGATCGTCAACCATTTGATGTTGATGTTTTTGTTTGTGTTCATTGCGTCTTTGTCTGAAAGTACGTTCTATTTTTAAGTCAAACGGTTCAAGATCGTCGTCATGGGAATAGAGCATACAAAGAAAATAAACAAATCAAATAATAATTAAAAATAAAATAAACTAAGGCTAAAAGTGAATAGGCCTCGGCAACGATACTAAAAACTTGTTACATTTTTTATATCGCAAGTATACGATTTCGTAACAAGTAGTATAGTAGGCCTTTGAGTCTGGATATCGTTCTCACAAGGATTATACTTTAAGACTTAATCTGATTTTTCTAACTTATATTTGACAAAAGTAAGTAAATAATTATGATGATTGTGATTATTTTTCTTAACTACTTTTAACTAATTGAAAATATAAAAAGATTGCACACAATAGATAATTGAAGATTCAAATATGTGATGAATATTAGGGTAGAACAATTTCATCTGTTGATCACCTTAATTCTTAATACAAGATTTATAATCTAATATAGTGTTCGATCGAATTCTTGTAATATTTTCAATTTACCGCTCTCGAATTCTCATTGAGCCTATTTAACTAATTAAATTTCACATCTCTATGTGAATCAACATTGGTTAAACGAAACACTAGTTCTAAGAATTCATATTATGACCGAAGTAATTAGTATAGTTATCTCTACACGTTACACTAATTTACGGAATTTTACTATATGGTCTAAACCTTAAACTCATCTCTCGATTCGTAAGAGATTCACTGATTCACATAATCATGAAATTATTGATATGGTAATTTAATGTATTAAACTCATAATAAAACCAACACATATGTAAATAAATCACAGAAATCTTAAATAAAAAAAATAAATGATCACAAGTCAACTATATCATTTTCCCTAATATAAAAATTAGTTATTTGTATTGAAAAAATAAAAACTTGCAAAAGTGAAACGATATCACAAAAAATTGACGAAACGTGAAACTATTCGTATACAAGGTCTCCTTTCTTCCTCATCTCTATGCGTGTATATATATATAGTAATATAATTAGCCACCAAGTTTGACACCCCGTTTATGTGTCCGCATGTGTCTATTCCTCTTTTTTCGTTATCTTTTCCCTTTTCCTTTCTCTTTTCTTTTTTTTGTTTCTTTCCGGCGCCCATTTTCTTTTCTCCTTTTGTGCGTTTCTTTTTTCTTTCTTTTTTTTTTCGGCTGCTTCCCCGTCTCCCTCTGTTCGACGGTATATGTGTAATAGAGTAAAATGGCCTCAATGGACTTGCATTGAAAATTTTAATTGGAAGCCCAAATTAAACCTATAGGTATCCAATTAAGATTTTCAATACAAGTCCACTGATGCCCATTTAACTCCAACTCATTTAATGCACTATTTCTTTCCAAGGTTTCATCTTTGAGTTTTGTCATTTTTCGTCACTTTTGTATTCTTTTCTCCAATTTTTCATTAAACATAATTTTTTTCCTACAAAATACAATATAACGTAAATTATGTAGAATTTTATCCAGAAAACAATAAAATATAATGATTTAGGGTCTCAAACAAGTGTAGAAACTACACTTATCAATTTTTAAAGCTTAGTCAATAAAGTGATCCATTAAAGCTAATTTTGGACTAATGGGTATTAAATGTCATGAAAGTTAAGTGTAGAGACTAGAACAGTTATTTTAAATTGATGAGGGACAAATTTTAAAACATTGAAAGATAATATTTACATATTCAGTTATTATATCATGTGTCATGGTTCCTAATTGAACGTGAGTTTTTCCATTTTCTCTGCATCCCTATCTCAAGATACCTAGCACATCATTAATATCAAGTCTTTGGACAGTAATATTAATTGCAAGTGGTACTCTTGATGTAGTGATCAAACATTGACAATAACTCATGTCAAATAGTAAACTCATTTTTAGATTGATTTATTATTCACATGAACCTTATAATTCTCAAACATGTTTATTATCACAGGTGCATGTGCAATTCGATCAAGTATTGACATTCTTTTGGGCCGATCAAATATTCGCATGAATAAAACACACACACACACAAACATTTTTAATATTCAAAGTAAATTAATTTCCACAAGAGATGTTGCTTTGGCTCCATATTGCTTCAATCAATTCACTTTTGAATATTATATACTCAAATGAATTGTCACACATTTACCACCACAAGTGTGCATACAATTCGGCCAAATATTAACCTTCCTTTGGGCCGACTAATATCCGCATGAATAAGCATACACACAAATTCCTTCTAATATTCTAAGTTAATTAATTTCCACAAGAGATGTTGCTTTGACAACATATTGTTTCTATCAATTCACTTTCGAAAACTTTAGGGGTTTAATTACAAAATCCAGGACTTTAATGGCCCTAATTAATTGATGTTTCAAACTTTAGGGATTGAATTATTAAACACATAACTTTAAAAGCCCAATTTGAATGAATTTTAACCTTAATGGGCTGAATTATCAAAGTTTTAAACTTAAGGGGCTGACACATTAAAAATAGATTTTAAATATTGCAACCCTAACCCTAATCTGAAATTGTAAGTAAGGACCTCAAAACTTCAAATTTTCAACCCAAGCCACACCCCAAAATTCACCCAAACCCTAATGTTAAAAAAAAAACTTGTTTGACTTATCGCTCCCGGCTGCAACGGCGAGCGCTACCAGCCTAAAGAAGCAGCCAACACTGCTGCTATTGTAGCAAGAGCATCGAGCGCTGCAATCTACATCGGCTACAGGTGCGACTGCAACATACAGCGGTGCCTTCGTCGCTGCCCTGTGCAACGGGTACTACGAGCACCCAACCGCGAGCCACAAAGCAGCGTCGCCGATGGCCCAAATTTATAAAAAAAAAACTAAAATCTGAAAATTTCAGAAAACCGATTTGAGTAATTTTCAAATTTAACAAATACTCAAATTTTTAAATTCGGAAACACCCAAAAAACTCCGTATAAACATGCCAAATTCCAAATAATAACATGAAGGAAGGTCAAAGAACGCAAAATTCAAAATTGCTAAAAACCTTTTTTTTTTACAATTTCTCAAAGATTCAACAATAGAGTGGTTCTGATACCACTTGTTGGAATTGAAAAAGGTTAAATTTTCTATCAAACTCTTTCACATGCATTAAGTCCTCCATGTTGAAATCAAAGGTAAGAATATAAGAGGAAGCATACATTGATCCATAGATGTGATTACTTGAACGAGTTATGATCTTTCAATTGATAAATAGTCTCTTAGAAATTTTCTCTATGTTGATGGGGATGCAGATAAAATGAAAAAATTCACGTTCAATTGGGAACCATGACTCATGATATAATAACTGAATATGCAGTTATTATATTTCACTTCTTTTAAATTGGTCCCTCATCAATTTAAAATAATCGTTCTGATCTCTACACTGTATTTTCATGACATTTAATACCCATTAGTCCAAAATTAACTTTAATAAATCACTTTATTGACTAAGTTTTAAAAATAGCACCACACATTTTAATATATATACACGTGTAGCCCCATATGTTGGAATTTTCTAACAGTTGCTTGGCACTAATTCACAACCAACAATGTTGCTTTTTAACTATAAATATAATTCGACTCACCTAACGCTTACGAATTCAAGAGATTAGGTAAACAGTATTAATTGCTAAGCACTAATTCATAGTTAGCGACATTGTTTTTTACTATAAATACAGTTTGACTCACCAGACACTGACGTTAAACCTTGTATTTAGTTGGTTGGAATTAATAACGTGTGGTGAAATTGCAGAAATCCAGCATTGTTTTGCATTTAAATTTGTCATTATCTAACTAAACTCCACCAACCTGGTATTAACATATGTTTAGTGGTAGCTGGGCACTCCCTTTGGGTAATTATATTCATACTATATTTTTTATTTGTTACACAACATTTTAATTTGATTTATGGTCTTCAATCCCTACTTACTGTAACCCTCATGTCCTTAACTTTATTTTACGCATTTTTGTCTTCAAAATTTTATTAATTAGCATATTTCATATCTTATAATGGTTCATGCATGTCAAATAAGTCTGTTCGGAGGTGTAAAAATAACTTATTATTCAATCATATTTTTAAAATATAACAAATGAAAAAGTGTGACAAAATATTTCTTCTGCATTTTAATGCACATAAAAAACTTTCTTAACTGAAACTACAATCATAGACAATATTTGCTAATTAATAGAATGTTGAATATAAAAATTAGACAAAAAAAGAAAAGAAATATGGACAAAAGTTTTACAATGAGCAAGGATTGAAAGCCTTAAGTGAAATTAAAATATGGTGCTACTAGCCCCCCAGGGCACATCCCAA
>CAIGRF010249270.1:7600-30594 GCA_903798235.1 Fraxinus ornus
ATTTTGTGGTAAACTGTTATAGACGTGGCATCAGAATGGATTACTTCTTTAGGAAGCGACTCAGTGTGTGGGTGATCTTTTTGGAAATTATCTGATGCTAGCAGTATTTCATTATTTTCATTTATTTTTTGGACCCTACAGTTGAAATACTTAGTAAATGAGAAATCGAATATTAATTTCAAATATGAAAAATCCAATCCTCTTGTTGTCACCGACGAATGGAAAGAGCATTAGGCAATAATGTTTAAATGATTAGAACCTTGTGGCGCATATATATTTAATAGTGAGTTAGTGACCAAATTCACATGCACGTACGTTTGTATAAGTAATGTAATCTGTCTGTGGTCACCAAGCTGTGTTTTTATCTCAAACATAGAGAATTGATGGATTCGGTTCAAGGGCAAAATGACCTCTCTCTCTCTCTCTCTCTCTCTCGTATTATAAAAGGAGAGTCGGATACAGAGTTATTCACATGGGGCAGTGTGAAAATTTTGTGGGTGTGTTTGAGCCACATTATTTTGGAAGAATGTATTCTGGAATAGTAGATTGATGAAATGTGTGGTTGAAAAAGAAGGAAAAGTTATTGATGTGATAGAAAATATTATTTTATTGAAGAATGTGGGGTTGAAAATGTGTGAAAGAATGAGAATGAAAATTTTAATTTGGATCAAACAGGGGCCGTGGTTCAGTTCTATTTTTTGGTTTGTTGATGTATCACATATCTTATGTTTCCATATTCCAATTGATGGCAGCTACCTAAATCAAAACTATTTACGTTGCAGGCAGTTCACGTAGCAGCACAATATGGGCAAACAACATTTCTGAATCACATCGTTGCTAATTATCATGCTGATTTTGATGTACCTGATAATGATGGGAGGACTCCACTTCACTGGTATGTTTAATGCCTGTGCAATTTATATACCATAATATTTTATTCTGTTACATTAAATTATTTGAATACACTTTTCACTCATATATTTATCTTGCTATGATAATTCATTGATGTCTGAGACGACTTAGTTGCTATTGTATAGGTCCAACTTTAAAATAAAATATGCATAATGCTTTGCAAGACCATATAAAGAAATGAAACTTTCAATTTTCAGAAACTGATTTTTCCTAACATTTCAGGATTAGGTGTCTTTACACATGCTAATTTATGATTAACCTTTGTCTTTTTCATTTTGGCTTTCTTAGTTCCCAGAAAATTCTAGTCATAGCTTTCTCTTGATACAAAATTGATTATAAACGTTACATGAGATATTTCTCCAATTCTTTCTTTGGTTTCTGAAGAAATTTATTTTGGATAATATATTCATGACACCTTTATGCATCTTTTTTTTTTTCTGGAAATGGGAACATTGAAACATTCAAAATACTTTTAGCTACCGTGCCATGATACTGTACTCCATTCCTTTTTCATTATGAAGGGAGTAGAGATTTATATTAATAGCATTAGCCTATCTCTCCTCGACTTATAATTTCTTTGCGCAGCAACATCTGCTGTTGTTGGGTCCTATTTTCTTGTTTGAGTGTTTCTTTAATCTTTCAAAATATTTTGGTTTCACTTCATGTTTTCTAGTCGTATATCTGATTTTCAGAGTTCTCCCTAACTTAGTGATTGTCTGGCTGGCCATGCATCATCTTCTATTTCCGTTGCATGATTGTCCTTATTGCGTGTGGTTTTCATGCCCACGCCGACCATTATTTGGTTCTTCAGTGTAATGCATTTAGGGACAATTGCTCTGGTCTATGTGAAATGTTCAGTACACGAAATTGCTACTTTTCCATGTTGGTATTGAAAAGTCAAAGTGATACTCCTAAAAATCCACTTTTATGCTTGCATTGGTGGATGTACATGAAAGTGAAGGCCTCTCAAACTCATGTTGATTGCTTTCATGGTAGTCTTGTTATATTTAAATGCATTAAACTATGTTGTTTTTTTATTTTTATTTTTATTATTATTATTTTTTGAGTATTTCAAACAAAAATTGATCCTCGGCTGCTTCCAACTAGGGCTGCATACAAGGGATTTGCCGATACTATTAGATTACTTCTGTTTAGAGATGCCTGCCAAGGGAGACAAGATAAAGAAGGTATCTTAACTTGGGATGGAGTATTCTTAAATAATTTGGAATCGTGTATAATTTGGAGTCAAGTTCTCTTTGCATAGTATAACTACATAGTCAAGAAGTTCTATACGTGGAAGAGTAAAATAATTTGCAATGGTTGAAGTATGTTTAAGCTTTAATTCATTTTGAAACATAAATTTTATTACGTTTATACTTATAATTTTCTAGCTGTTTAGATTTTTGCCAAGGCATGGGGACAATCTTATTCATCATTCAAAATTCCTATTTTTGGTAGAACAACATTAAAGAGTTTTGGGCATGTACAAATGCAATTTTCACATTTTAGTGTCTTTTATTGTTAAAAAATATTAACCTGGCTACATAAATAATTGAAGAAATTACCTGACTTGATTTTTATGTTTTTCACAAGCTATCTTACACTCTCTTTTTTATGACAAACAATCAAGTTTCACCATTCCTGGCTGTTCTTTCCCTTGTCTCCCTCTCATTTTGATTGATGGAATGAGAAGTCTTTGGTTGGGTTGAGTGGTTGGCAGAGCAACTGAAAGAAATTGATGAGGGAATGTCCACTCTAACAACTGTTATTGAAGTATGAACAAAACAATTTTTTCCTGGCCTCAGAAAGTTATAAATGGATGAATAATTATGCATTTAATTGAACTGATTTATCTACATGCAAGTGTGGTTTTGGGAATGTAATAGTTCCTACCACATTGGAAGAAAGTTTGTGGCAGTGAAGATAATTGAAGATTGGAAGTGTTGTTTCCAAACTTGACACTGTTACTTGCTCATTAAGTGTACCTTTTTGGGCAGAGCTTGTAGGGCATGTTTGGCTCTCCTTAATGTTACTTTTCTGACTTACTTCCGAGAAAAGTAAGTTTTATTTGTGAATAAAGTAACTTTAAAAATCATGTATTGGCAAAATTAATAACTTTTTAAGTTTAACTTCCTTTTAAGCAAAGCCACACATGCTCGTTTATTCAACAATCTTAGTACCATGGTAAAGAATTTGACAACTGGGAATTGGATAGAGAGGTAAAGTGCATATAATCAGGCACTTTAACGGCCAGAGCTGCTACACTATTTTGCTAGTTTTGATTGTGTCTTTCTGGTCAGGCTGTACACCTTTGCATTGGGCTGCATTGAGAGGAAATGTGGAGGCGTGCACTGTACTTGTACATGCTGGCACAAAGCAGGAATTGATGGTAAAAGATAAAGCAGGATTCACACCTGTAGAGCTTGCTTCTGATAAAGGTCATCGGCATGTTGCACAATTCCTTGTATGTAACTTCAGTGGTAATTCTTATCAAAAAAGTTCTGTATTAATGTTAGCTTTAGAAATATATATTTGCATTTCTTTCAGAATTGTAAGTTAGACATTCTTAGGTACTATGATCTATAACAAAATGATGTGCACGAGATGTTTGACACCATATGTTGTTTTACCACGACTTGTTTGATTTGATAGGCAATTGTAGAATATTTGTTAAAGTTCTAGCACTTACCAACGATGTACCATTCATTTTGTTTTCAAGAAGGGTGGGGAGTTCATAGGGTATAGTCATGGATGTCAGTGAAGCAAGAGGGAGATGTTAGGCTTGTGCAGGTTTTGATGGATGACAAGAGCAATTGCTGTTGTCAAATATGCAAGTGGCAATATATAAGAGGTGTCATTGATTACTTTGCTACGTTCATGTTACTATACTTGTGCCTGCTATTTCTATTTTTCGAGAGAGTTGATAAGAGAGGGAATGGCCATGCTGTGAGTGGCCAAGTGCTTGACTTTGCTAGCTGAAAATTTCTTTCATGTGCATTTTATCCCTGTGAATTTTGCATGAAAGACCTTACAGAGTATAAAGGGTTTGACAACCCAAGTAGCAGCCCCTTTTAGCAGCTATGATGTCATTTGATTCAGATAAACTTTCTGTTCTTAATATAATTTCATTGTGATAAAAGATTTGTTTGTCGTCCAAGACATGCAATTTAGTACTCCACGAGGTTATTTATATTTTTCTTTTTTAATGTCCGTCCTTACAGTTTGCATTCTACGAGGATGCCTTTCCTTCTGTGTTTTCTATTTTTGTTTGTCGTTACCCTTTGCAATTCAAAATTCTGCTAGGATGCCCTCCGTTTCAAATTGCAACTCGCATTTTAAATTTGACTTGGATTCCCTTCCTTCCGTGATTTTCGTTTCTGTTTGTCTTCATTCCATCTTATCAGCAACAAAATTTTCTTGCCACTTAATTCAAAAATAGTCTATCTTTTCCACAAGGTAACTCCTTTTTTGTGTGCATAACATAGAATGATTTAATCTGATGTAGTCCAGTGCACGCCGTGCTCAGACAAAGAACATGGAAGACAGAGTTTGCATCGGAAAAGGCAGGACGATTGGTTATGCCCCAATTCTCTTCAGTCTAGTGGTTATTAATATCATTCTCTTCATTAGCTCAGTTCTTTTTGGTCGGTAAAGCCATATCTTGATTTTTATTCTATTAGCGGGTGAGGTAGATTATCTTTCTAATTATTTCCGTTCTTGTGCTAGCTCCTAGTCTTACAAAGGTTACAGCTGTTGTTGGACTTTGGGGATGGACGGCTGTTTCATTAGCAGTGGGTGCCTTAATCATGTTGGTGCGCTGCAGTAGGTAGACCTTATCTATCAATGATACATTAATATGTTAGGCAGCCACATGTGTTTACTTGATTTATTCTTCTTCTGGATTCTACAATACCAGAAAGATATACGTATTTCATTGATACTTGAGCACACAATACTGCAGTCTTTACTGTATCTCTCTGATTGTGGCATGCAATCTTGGTATACAACAATATTCATGTATGCATCTGTGATTTTTAACTGCTATTTAACATGCATTACTTTTGGAGACATGAGGAGCTATAACATTTCCCTATCAAAAGAATTTAATTTTGGCTACTTGAGCTCGTGGCATCTTGTTTCCACATTTACGATTCTAAATGGCTATAGCTATGTCTCATTGAGAAATATATTTTCTCGACTATTTTGTAACATAGTTTATGAACGTATGGTGGTAGTGTTGCTTGTTGCTCATTTGGCACGTTTCTTTGGAAGAAAAACGGGGGAAATAGATTTAAATAATATGGGGTTCCAGGAAAACATTTTTAAGAAAAGGGGAGTGTTTTTCCTTACGTACCTGAAATCCCTTGTGTTTAGAGATATCTTTCTGCAATTATATGTTGTCTTGGACAAAAAAGCAACAGCAAATATTGTTTCAGTTTTTATTTTTTGTCTTCAAGTTGGATCCTTTTTGTTACTGCTCTTTTAGTTGGTGATGATTCTCTCATTCTGCTGCAGTAAAGATCCTGGTTATATAAAGAAAGGGGTGGATAGCCATTCTGATGTGGAGGTACCTGATCTCTTGTATAGTAGCTGGTCTCTCAATTTTTCCAAGTGACCATGGTACTGGATCAAATTGTTTTAATGTAATGCAGGATCCTTTATTGAACACTGGTTTGAATAGTAACCCCATTTGGACGGGAAACTGGTCTCAATTGTGCCCTACATGCAAGGTTTGTTTGCAAAGTTGTCATTTTGATATCAAATAACTAAGAAATGTATGATTGCAACTGGTTGCTTTCTCTGATGCATTTGGGGCTTGAGTGCTCTTTTAAACTTTTGTTTTCTTATGTTGTTTGTATTGTAGATAATAAGACCTATTCGCTCCAAGCACTGTCCGACATGTAAACGCTGTGTGGAACAGTTTGACCACCATTGCCCCTGGATCTCAAACTGTGTGGGGAAGGTAAGTACTAAGAATTCATACGATTTTTACTCAGTGACTAAGGCCATGCTGATCACACACTTACACGTAGACAACTGATGAATATATAGAGTTTCCGGATCATCTTTGCTGGTATAGTTTTTGTCGTACTGCCTCTTCATCTTCGTATGTTAAGAGGTGACACTGCCAGATGCATTCAGGAATTATATATTATTTATAGTTTACGTGATACCCTACGAAAATTTTGTGTAGGCTTTGAATTTGAATTGATTACTTGTGATTTCTATTTATCCTCAATCTCATTCCGTACTCTTTTGTCCTAGCATAATATGGTGCTAGAATCAAATTGCCCTTGGTCCTTTTATGATCCTTGAATTTATTCACTTTTCCATATCACATTCAATTTGGTCTTACCTTTTTCAGTGTTCCACTGACTTGCCTTATGTAAATTGCGTATTCTTTGTTATTGTGACCCGCTCAAAAGTAAAATCTAGCCCCTGTTTGAGCCCCATTTTTATGTTAAAATGAATTTTGTAATAGTGAGTTTTTTGAGAATGTATGGTTAAAAAGTAAGGAAAATTTTTGGATTTATGTGAAAATTATTTTAGTTGTAAAATGTGTGGTTGAAAATGAGTGGAAAAAAATGAATTATTGGATAATGAAGATCAAACAGGGGCCTAGTAAATATGTGCGCCCTCTAGCAGAATTCCATGATTTTATACAAAATTATTCTGTCATTGTGACCTGTCCTAGATAGAATTCTAGTTGATAGTTTCGTATGATATAAAGGCTGAAGAGTTTATTTGGAAAATGAGCGTCTCTTTCCTAGTGCTTGTGGGTGCCCAAGACTTATGCCATTGATGAAGAATGCTCAAAATTCTTAACCAAGCAATCAGCAATTTGTATGAAAACTGAGAAGAAAAGAGAGGCACACATTAAAAAAATTCTTAGAATCTACTATAATCATGTGCAATGTCTCAAATTTAAAAAGAATAGTACATTCTCACATAAACTATAAAGTTAATAGCAAAAGATAAGCCCCTGTTTGACAACCATTATTTCAAAAATCTTTAATTCCCATACTCATTTTCAACCACAAATTTACACAAAAAAATATTTTGCACATAAATCCAAAATTTTCCATACTTTTTAAACACACATGTTCCAAAAATCACTATTCAAAACTCCATTTTCTTAAAATAATGACCATCAAATAAGGGCTAGGTTTCATAGTCATAGAGGCCTAGGGATAGACTCGCAGTGATGATAAGTCAACAAATTCATCCATATCATCATCATTACGAGGATCTGTTAGGGATGTATCAGCATGTATTATCCCTCTATCCCCGTCCCCATCACTGGCAATGTCCTCCCCTTTCCTCTCCTCCCAAGTCCCAAAGCACATAAAGAAGCCCAACTTTGAAACCCAAAAGCCCACCCTGTTCACTTAAGCCCCTTTTTTTTCCAAGTAGGTAAAAACAGGGAAAAGCCATACCTATAAGTAGATAAAGATGCCCATGCCCAACATTACATGTCCAAAAAATGTACTCCTATAACTTGAGCCCAGTTTTTCTTCCAGGGTCATAAAATAACCAAAACCCAAAAGGAAATAAATAAATCTAACTACAGAAAAAATGAAAAATCCACAATCCAAGCCTTGAAAATTGAGATGCAATCATGCAAACCTCATAAACCTCTAGATGCAATGAGTCTAGTTGGATGCCTTGTATTCAAGAGGTATAAGCTTTGAAGAACCGAGTGCGTGCCTCACCTTTAGATGGGCCTCAAAGGCGTATGCCACTCATGCCTTTTAAACAATGGTTGTGCCGGGTTATTGTCAATTAACATGGATGGACAACATATAAAGTACTATGTTTGTTTCCCATTTAAATGGGCTATCACTTGTGCTGTGTTTGATCAATATTTACTTTTTGCTTTTCCTTTCTTGAAGCTGGCATTCAAACACCTTTGATCATGTTATAGAATATTAACATTTACTAAAATCTATGTCCTTCTCGATGGCGTCAAGTGGTTTGAATATGCTGCATGACATTATGAGTTTTGAATTTGCAGCCTAACTTGGTGCTATTTGCTTGTTCCCCACGAGAATTCTTACTGGTTTACCATTTTTTTCCCTTTTGTCCCACATTTTTATTTCTTATTAACTTCGTTGTTTATTGTCATCGTGAATATTGCAGAGGAATAAACGGGACTTTTTTGTTTTTCTCTGCTTGGGGACATCAACGGCATTTATTGGTGGGATTGTTGCTGTTCAAAGTATGTCAGAGGAGCTAAACTTCTATTTACTGTTAGTTGTAAATGTTACTCCCAAACCTTTCATAAGATTGAAAGTTGTATAATATGGCAGGAATTTGGACACCAGCATTGTCAAGGGAAGAAACATGGCTTCATCACACTGTTTATAATTATCCTGGGATTATTTCTTTCCTGGTCATGGATGCCGCTATCTTTATAGCTGCTGCAACGTTATTGACGGTTCAAGCATCCCAGGTAAGGGATATGCCTTTTTTTCTTCATTTCATTTCTCTTTCCAATCACAATTGAAGAGTTGACATTTGATTATTTGCTTCAAGGTTTAGGCACGTTCATGTTTGTCTGTTTCAGAGTGCTCACTGTAGTCGATTATTGTTTCTCAATTTTGTCAGATTGCTTTTACTTGATTTTATTTAGTTTATGAGGTCATAATTAATTATATGAACCAGTGAAAATTGTTTGAATAGATAATATACTTGTAGTTTTAATCATTAATGATTTCTACTCTTTGAGGTCATTTTATCAGGTTCAATGAACTGCATCCATAAAATATGAGTGCATTCTGATATTGACTTATTAAGAAAGGGAAAGGAGTAAAGGAAGAAAAGCTTTTAGATGCTCAATTTGTTTGAGGATGCTCCACTTGCTTGATTTGATTTTTTTTCCCCTGGTGCTGAAATTTTGTATCCCCGTAGTGGTATCATTCTTGCTCAGTTAAAGTACAAGAAGCACTGTGCAAGATATTTTAGTGGACCTTGCTACATGTACATCAAGCTTGATATAATGAGTTATATAATACCACGTCACTATATCATTTGTTAGTTTAAAACACAGTCAATTTTTTCATCCAATCTTTTCCTTCCACATCATTTTATGTAATCCCTTATGTACTATTTTTATGTACAAGTAGCATAATCCTATTTTAATTGCAGAGATTTCTAGGCATGGCATTTAGCCATATGTTTGTGTCTGCGTGGATAATATTGCCTATCTAGCCATGTTTTACAAAGCTTAAATTGGCGTGGTCCTTGGTATGTCAGCCTATAGTTGGGAGTTGGGAACTCTGACATTTGTTACCACAAGGGCCTACTTCCTTTGTGAAGGTCTAAATTTACTTAGCCATGTTTTACAAAGCGTAAATTGGCGTGGTCCTTGGTATGTCAGCCAATAGTTGGGAACCTACTTCCTTTGTGAAGGTCTAGATTTACTTATAATCTTATTTATGGGTCAAAGTTAGAAATAAATTACTAATTTTGACATTTAATGTTAAGAGTTACTTTCAAAGGTATTAACCTTTTTTAATCTAGACTAAGAAATAAGTTACATATCTAAACATAGTTGGAATAAAGAGTTGAAGTGACTTTTACTTATTTTATACTTAGCCAAACATGCTTGCCAATGTGCCGCGTCTTGTAATGGATCCCTCCCTCCGTTTAAATTTCCTTCCTATCTTTGCTGCTTGGTGAATATCATTCTCTTTGGTTCGAAACACACTCGAGTAGTCTTCTTTGAATTATAAATACAAATGTACCGCTATAGTACCTTGCCTAGGGAGCATGGTTACACTCGACTTTTTTAATTGCAGATTGCTCGGAACATCACTACAAATGAATTGGCAAATGCTATACGTTATGGATATCTTCGTGGTCCAGATGGGAGGTTCCGCAACCCATATAATCATGGGTGCTGGAAAAATTGCTCGGATTTCTTCATAAATGGCTACACAGATGATGACGAGATTGCTTGGCCTCCTTTGCAACAGGTTGCCAGGTAGTACATACATATTCTTGCAAGGCATTGTAGAATCCTTCGTGTATGGGAACATGATTACACACAGATATACCCTGTAATAAATAATGTATGTTTAGATTTGTTATTGTACGTAATAGAAATGGAATCTTCATCTCTACGAGTATTCTCTTGTTAATATAGACATGTTCTCCCACATTTTTCCCATGTATCGAGTGCTGTAGTTTTTTCTGTGTTAGACTTGAACTCTGTATTTGAATCCGATATTGGAAATGCAGCGGGAAGTTCTTGCTCGACTGGTGTATAATTTACTTGTATCTTGGTAAATTATAGCGGGAATACGTATTTTGAATTTCGCAAGAAACTAAAACACTGTTTGTCTTTCTTTTTTCCTTTTTTTATAAAGCTTATTTTCAGAAACACATTCTTACAATAAAATATTTTAAAAGTAAACTTAAATTTTTTTCCTACTTTTTAAAAGAATCACTATTTTTAAATTTATTTTTCCTAAAAGTTCTTTTAAATGGGGCTAAATTATTAGAGTTTACTTTTGGCTGTTTGTATTCATTGCATGACGCCAACGGAGTAAGTCTTCATAAACATTAAGTTTAACCAACCTTGACAAAATTAATTTGGGATACAAAATGCTACACGTACATTAAGTGCCAGGGGGACGTCCCCCACCCCACCCCACCCCACCCCACAGGGGGAGAGTCCCCCAGTTAAGTCACACCGATCTTATACGTGAAACATAACTCTTTGAAATATAAATCAATACTAATCTTAATTTGACAAGGGTTTCCGTTTAATAACGGGTTGATAGTACGTCACCCATGTGCTCTATATATAGACCGACGGGTTGTACGGAACAAAAGAAACTTTAGATAACTTGTATTTTTCTATGATCAACTTATGTTACTTTCATATTTTTAACATATTATAATTAATATTGCACTTTTTTGATCAAAGACGAGACATTTTGAACTAGATTGCGGTAAAACAAGAATATATTGTTCAATTTGTGAACAATGTTCTCATTTTTTTCATACTCGGGCACAATTTTGTTGAAAATAATGCATTTTTTTACATGGGATTTGGTGAAGTTTTTCCACACTGCAACCTCAAAGTTCAACGGAGCTAGTTGTGAAAGACTTCATGATTGGACAGCAAAGGGGACCAATTATTTCTTATTTTCTACTAGCTTAAAAGGTAACCACCAAGATCTTTCAATCAATTTTTATATTCCGATTATTGATGAAAGAGATATTCTGAAGTATAATTCAACAACCCGTGAAGAAAAACAAGAGAGAGAGAGAGAGTGGCGTTAGAAGTATATGTTGGACTTATAAATGTTAAGGAATTTCCTCGATTATAGGACTGGAATTTGGAAAAAAAAGTTCTGCTTTGTCCATACCATTGAAAAGGTTGAGTTCTCTCTCTCTCTCTCAAAGTCACACACACACACACACACAGAGGATGCACAAAACATAAATTTGGATTGGGAAACCTTGTAGTTCGTAGGATTGGACTGTCGGCCTTACAAATTAACTTGCTAGTTCTTTTTCTTGCAGGATTCTCCACTGGGCTTATGGAGATCTCAAACTTCAGTTGCTTGACAGAATTGGTAATACGCTGCAAATTCTAACCATCGTCTTCTTTATCGTCTTTTTTTCCCCTTTATATTGGGTCGTTCAAAGTGGAGAAAAAGAATTTTAGTTGACATTAAATTTATCAGTATAGAGCTTAAATTGTTTTTGTTGCTTCTAGTTATTAAAATGGAACGAACTTAAAAGTTTCTTGTATGAATTTTTACACAAGGAGTGTTATCCATTTAGTAAGCAACAAGAACAAACTAAGTCTTATTCGTACATAAATAATTTTTAGCGCTCCAGTCGGTTTGAGCATTTATGTGTCCAAGATTTTGAAATTATACACTGCAATTTGTTGTCACCAGATTGATCAATATTCTCCATTTACAGGGAATGGATGATCATGGTTTCATCCACCAATGGCCTGTAAACTCACTTGATGACCTGAGCAGGGGGTCTATGGCTGCTGCATTTGGTAATCAAGAGTTGCATCAGTCTTTCTCTCAGTCGATGTTCAACTATAAACGGACACTAGAATCGAAAACTGACCCTTGGAATTATTGCAAATTTGATCAAATATCAAATCCACCTATGTCCAACAATCTTCATTTGGTCAATTCAAATTACACTAACCAAATAGGGATTGTGAAGCCCAAGGAGGAGACATGGTCTACTAGTATTCCTACTTTTCCCTCTGATTCTGTCATTTCCCAACCTTCAATCAGGGCTCAAAATTATGCGTCGACGGCTTCTCAAGGAGCTAAGAGAATTTGCACGAATGAGAGGCTGACTCAACCACAAGATCATATTATGGCTGAGAGGAAGAGAAGAGAAAAGCTCAGCCAAAGGTTCATAGCTTTGTCTGCTCTGGTTCCTGGATTGAAAAAGGTACTAGTTTTTTTTTCTTAATATAGATAGTACATCAGCCAGTGATTAACAAAGAAATCACCAGTACATGTGTATCAGAATATAAATTTTTTACTTGATAATCGGCTTATCACTTTCAATCATCAAATCTCAAAGTTGTTTCATCTGTCATTGCGTGTTCAATCTCACGCTCCATCGTTGTCCCCAATGGTGGTCCTAATATTCCTATTATATGAAGGATTTTATAGATTTAGGCTGGTTTTGTGTTTGTGAGAAGCGTTGAAATACCATTTACAATTTTTCTTCGTTAAACCTGTAGAGAAAAGTGGACATAACCATAGCTTATTGCCATGCTAATGTGCATTTATCATTGCTTTACAAACCAGATGGACAAGGCTTCTGTTCTTGGAGATGCCATTAAGTACTTGAAACAACTCCAAGACCAGGTGAAGACCCTTGAGGAGCAAACTAGGAAGAAATCCATGGAATCTGTAATTTTTGTCAAGAAATATGAACTTTGTGCTGATAGTGAAAGTTCTTCATCAGACGAGAACTTTTCCAGCAGCCCTACTGATGAGCCGCTGCCGGAAATTGAAGCAAGATTTTCTGATAAAGAAGTCCTTATTCGAGTTCATTGTGAAAGAAAGAAAGGAATACTGGATAAGATTGTTTCAGAAATTGAGAAACTCAATCTTTCAGTTGTTAATAGCAGTGCCATGGCTTTTGGAGATTCTGCTATTGACATAACTATTATTGCTCAGGTACTTTCATGTTTAGCCTGTACTTTGCATGTAATTGTGCACAATAACCCTTGTAATATTCGGTCATGTCTAGTATTGTGTACCAATCATGCACTCGAGGTACTTGAATAACAAAACCAAGTAGGCTCTCAGTAGTAGTCAGTTACATGAATTATTTTTTGCCACTCAGTTCGCTTCATTGCTACATCTCTAGGAAGATCCAAAGTAATTAGATCTTTATCTATGTTGATGCTCCATCTGATTTTCACTCGAGAACTCATTTTTAATCTTATTCAGATGGATGAAGAATTCACCACTTCGTTAAAGGATTTCGTGAAGAAGTTACGTGCAGCATTCAAAATCTTCATGTGAAATAGAGATCCTCAACCAGTTCAAACACAGAAGTGCCTTCCTTCTACCTAAACCTGCCATAAAAATTAAAGCCTATAATTATGAGAATAATCTTTGTTTTGCTGTTTTCCTGGCTATCAAATCCTGTAACTCCATTTTAAACCATTTTCCCTTTGATGTTTGCCATGAGGTTCATTTTGAAGGAGGTTTTTTTCTATCATTTTTTTTCATGGTGGACTAGTACTTGCCATGTTCTCATCCTCCTGGTGTAAAGAAATTGACCTCATAGCTTGTTTAGGCCTTTTTTGGGAGGTTGAAGAATTCAACCAAACCTAAGGAAAAGGGTTTTTCTTTTGGTGAATGGATGGGACAGGAATTTGTAGCAGAAGGGTTATCTGTTTACTGTTTTAGAGGCCTTGTAAGAAAAATTTCTTAGGCTTCTTTTCTTTGTAATAATGTCATCTTGTCTGTAAGAACATTGTTGACAATAATAAATGCATTATGTTTACGATATTTATGGTGGTTAAATTTCTTGATTTGTTATTTAGAGTGTGCTAGACTCGTAAGGAACAAAGTTATAGTGGGTACAAATCTTCATTTGGTTTGAAAATCAAATGTTATTTTCTCAATTTCTCGTATTGCTTATTTCGAGTAAAATGTAGATTACAAGATGTGTATTGTGTTGATTCGTTATTACTGAAAGTACTCTCTTTAATTTTCTTAGTAGTCTTCTTCTTTGAACGAGTTCAATTCTTTGCTTTCTTTATTGCCTACTCTAATGCATAACAAGTACCTCACCGAAGGGCGATGACGAACAATTTCTACTCACCATTGAACTAGAAATGGAACTGGCTCTTTTCATTTGGAGTAATAGGTTATATGTCATGATTGGTTAATCCTAAAAATAAGAAGAAAAAATAAACCACTTTTAAGTAACTTCTACTTAGGCTCAGATAAACGCACTCTAAATTTCGATTTTTTAAATTTTTTTTTTTTATTTGTCAATTCTAATAAGGTCTTTTTTTCCTTAACTCTCAACTACTTAAGTTGAACCAAACCAAATAATGTGGAATATTAGGAAATAATATTGGAGTGTACGCAGGTTTGAGGGCAAATCTTACAGATTGTGCCACCTAATCTAAGATATACATTACTATCAATTCATATAATTTTTGTCCCTACCAAAGATTGTTATCTTATCATGTCTAGTTATAGGAGTCACTTTCTATAATTTAATGAATTTTTTATTGCTTGATTAACTTCAATAATGCACTATAAAAAACTAATGATGTAGTTGAAAAGTATATTCCTTTGAACTATCAAAATATATAATGTTTCTCTCGATAAACATGTATTTGTCGCTCTAAATTCTTGAGTTTCCTCCATGATTATCGAGTATTAAAATGTTCATTCCGTCGTGGACTAATTGAATATGTATAATAAAAATTGGATTTGTGATTAAAGATTAACATGTTCTCTAAAGTCAAGAATGGCACTTAGAGACCCCCAAGATTGGCATAAATTGGCACTTTGAGCCCCCACCCCACCCCAAGATTGGCAGAAATTGGCACTTGGGTCTTGATTTTTATCGATATGAGAAATTATATGTGATGAATGTGATAGAATGGTGACATGTGAAACTAAATTAAATTTTAATGGTCGTTGGTGTAATTAACCCACTTGCAATATTACACTTCAACAATGGGTAACGACTTCTTTCATCTACTAGGAAATCTTTAGATGACCACTAGGAGTACCAATATTCGACAATTAAGATAGTGTTTGGCCCCCATTTTGGAGAAATTATAAGTTTTGGAATGTGTGGTTGAAAAATAATGAAAAGTTTTATATTTGTGTATAATATTATTTTATTTGAAGAATGTATGGTTAAAATTAAAAAACAGAAAATTTTGAAAAAAGTTAACAGGGGCCAAACACTAGCTGAGCATGTTTTGTACTTCAAAAGGTTTTAAGTTGGTTATTTTGGTTTAAATGATTTTGAAAAGAGTAATGTTATTTATCATTGTCCAGTCACGGTGGGCCCCCTCCTTTCCCTTCGCATTGTTTGACCAACATTGATCACATCCCCGACCTCATCATCACCCTCGTCTGGCAACAAACTTAAGCTTTAGTGCTTTGAACCTGACCTTTTGGAGATATCCTCGGCCTCAAAGAGGGAAGAAATGAAAGCTGATTCCATCTCCACCATTGATCCTCGAGAAAAAGCCACTGCCCTTCTCACACCTGATAGGTTCACCAAATTGTGGCTTCTTGTGTCTGTCAATGGCTCGAATACTAGCTTGGTTTTGAGTCACTGCTCAGGGGCGGACCCGGGGGGTCACGTGCCCCCCTCCCCTCCCCAACTTTTGAGAATTTTTTTTTCTAAGTCATGTTTAGTATCGATTGAATTTTTAATTTTAATTTAAATCAAAATCAACAATTTAATTTTAATAACATATTTCATGAAATCCATAACTGTTTAATTTTTATTAAAATTTACTAAAAATTTGATTTTTAATCTTGACCAAACAGGGGAAAAATCACAATAAATGTGAATTTTGATAACATGTTAATTTTAAAAAAATTTCGACAATCGTACGCTAATCGAATCTATAAATTGTTTATGTGATCTCAAAGCTTATTTTGAGAACTACATTATGGACATATCGAATAGTCCAAATAGATATCGAAAATAGTTAAAAATACGTTAAACACGAGTCTTCAAGAAACACGTCTAACTCGCATTTTTTTTTTTACAAAAAAATCAATTATTTCATTACCATTAATTACTTTTGCGATACAAATTTCTTAATGTAATTTTCATTATTTTATTAAGAAATTTTATATGGAATATGACATCAAAATTTTTCGAAATTTTACATCTGAAAAAGTCATATTCCATGAAAATTCTCAGATGCAAAATTACATCGGGCATAATTTTTTTGAACGTAAATTTTCGATTGTAAAATTTATTTTAAACTTCTTTGCAAATTCGATTGTGCCCCCTAGCTTTGAAGTTCTGCGTCCGCCCCTAACTGCTCTCTTGCGTTCTCGGTTCCAAAGCAAATAAGGGTGGTACTTTCAACCTGTTGATGGCAGATACATTGGTTCAGACTTTTATAAAGATCGGAGTAAGTAGACAAGTTAAAAGGAGAATGGAATTTGGAAGAGTTTGCCAGTGTGGAGAACAAGGCCCGAGACTGGGAGGACTTATCTGCTGTAATTGTCCAAAATCATAAATGAAATAATTGAACGAAAAAAAGGATGGGACATCAAATTAAAATCAAACGTTAGCATTGGGGCTAGATATTAGCCCCCTGCTTCCGCAAAAGTAGAAGCCAAAATGCGTGAACCTCGCGCAACCATGGTTTACTACCATGCGTGCATGGCTAGTGAAACTAGCTGTGAGGCCGGCTTCACAATTTGATTTTCTGGTGTCTTTGCATGAAAAGCTCCCAACTTTTCATGAATTATTTAAGCCTTTTTGTGGTGTATTTATGGAAAACTATAATAAGTGATAGTTTTCCATTTCTAAACATAAGAAATCATAATTCATTTCAACTTTGAAAGAGTTATTCCAATTCTTCTATACAAATTCAAACCTTCAAGTGTTCAAGTTCTTGGAAGAAAAACAAAAATGTTTTAAGTATTTTTCCTCTTGAAGGCTTGTTCAATCCTACAAACCATTGCCGTGAGTCCGTTTAAGCACTAAAAACAATCCTAGGGTGAGGATAGCAATTATGCGTACAAGTCTCATTTCTAGTTTTTAAGTGTTCTTGCTGCTACTTTTGCTCTCTTCCCCCATTCTTCCAAAGTCTTGATTCAAAAATATTTTGAAGTGTTGGCTAAGGTATATGGGGACAAGATCGTGTCCCAGAGTGTGTGGCGCAGACCACAATTGAACAAGAACGAGAAGATTGAGAAAAAAACTCATATTATGAAATTGTAACGGCAGTTTAGTTGGACGAATCCGCATCCATTTTATTCTTTATATATCAGGCGTGACACGAGAAAGAAAAACAGTTTCAACAGGCATATTCTCAGACAAATTTTCAGAACATCAAAAATACTCCAGGACCGTAAAAGAAACTTAGTTACGCATCCTGCCTAATTTTTTTTTATTTCCTGATAAATGAAATTCCCTTCTGAATGCTTTCTGCTAGCTCTTTCTTTGCTTTCTCCAGGCCCCCCCTGTAGAAATCATGGTTTACTAATTAAATTTCAGCTCTCTGCAAGTAGTATAGTGTTTTCTCTTATACAGGTATTATACCTCTCATACTCATTCAAAGGTCCAAGTTGGTAGATCTCTTCCGCTCCTGCACGGCCAAGCCGTACCTTAGAGGCAAAGAAGGGGAGTTCCGTGACCTGCAAGCGATAAATCTCTAATATATCAGCAAATATTGCAGAAAAATCAGAGAAAATATTGAGTGAAATAAAGGCCTCATAATGTACCTGAGAAGATACGAAAGCACATTCAACAATGCCAGCATCTCCTTTTAATCCGCGGAGGCACGCATCTGCAAATTTGACTGCTGCATATGCCTAAAACGGTAATTTAGTTTTATCATGAGCTAACTTGCTATTATTAGAGGCTTAGATCTGTCCTGCACTTCTGCTAAATTTATGCAATCATAGAAATAACTTACCATTGATAACGTTGCGGAACCAGCACCAGCTTTTGCCTGTGAAAACCATACATAGGTTACTACTCTGGTAGGAAACTAATGATAATTGTAGCAACTGTTATAGTATTTCGGCTTAAGATGCTTCAAGTGAACTGTTGATCTTGTCGGTATTTGAATTGAGAAATTTATGAAATGCAACACTGCATCTTTAGTAGCATGTTTGGTTGTGCTTAAAAGTTATTTGTCTAGAAAGTAAGTCAAGACTTGCTTTCTGGAAAGCTAGTTTTGTTAGTAAAAAAAAGTAGCTTTAAATATCATGTTTGGAAAAATAACATAAAAGTAAGTTGGAATTACTCTTAAGCACATACACAATTTATTTTTTTATTTTTTTTGACAAAGGACTATACCTGAACAACTTCAGTTCCACCATCTTGAATGCGCTTTGTCAGGTATTCGGTTTCCTCTGTTGTAAACGAACAAGGAGGTTTAACCTGCATAGCACCATTCTTTCTTTGATTTAAATCCATCGTAAGTAACATATGAACAGGAAAACCATAGGGACGGTTATTGTAAAAGGTTCTCTAACCTGTGAGAGAAGAGGCAAAATTGTCACTCCTGCATGACCCCCAACAACAGGAACATCAACGTCTCTAGGATCAACTCCCAAAACTTCTGCCTTTAAAGATATCAATGCAAGAGAGAGACGTTTAACCGATCAGTTCCAAAAACTACAGTCCAATTACTCCAATCTGAATTAAGATTTTATAAATGACACAGCATCAGGCAAATTCTGGCTTTTTCTCAACTGGTGTTTTATTTTGATATTCGACTGCAAATAGTTGCAGGAACAAAGGTATGAATACTAAGTTCTCTTCTCATTTAGGAAAAGTTGTGGTTATAATATTACAGATGAAACTGTAATCTGATGCAGTTTATCTTAGAAAGTCACAAAGTAAAGTTTTACAGAAAATGGTATAGTCTGCTCTTTCATTTAACTCAAGGAACTTATCATTTATCGAGATTTCTCTAAATAGCATGACATGTTTGGTACACGCTATGAACATGATGATACAGTACAACAAACAAGATATTAACTTTTTTTTTTCTTTACTATGTTCCGTACAGTCTAGCTCATTATATACCCCTGATATGACATAAATTATTATGTCCAACAAATACTTACCACAAAAGTGTTGGCTCTCACAACATCAAGCATGGTAACTCCCAAGAGCTTCTTTGGATCATAAGTGCCTGCTTTCTTGAAAACTTCTGCTGCAATTGGAACTGTTGAGTTCACCGGATTACTGATCAAGTTGACAATTGCATTAGGACAACACTTTGCAATTCCTTCACAAAGGGTCTTCACAATTCCAGCATTGATGTTGAAAAGGTCATCTCTGGTCATTCCTGGCTTCCTTGGAACACCTGCAGGTATAATGATAAGGTCCATCCCTGTAAGAGCATTCTCCAGTTGCTGTTGCCCAAGAAAACCTTTCACCTATAAGTCAAAACAAAATTCTGTTTACCCTTCTGAACTGGGGAAAAGTAAAGCCCTAATCCTACTATTCAGAAAAGGAATAAATAAATAAATAAATTGAAAACAAGTAAAGCAATGCATAAATTTTTAGCTGTTTATCTCAATATGAGAGTTACGCAAGTCAATTTGCTTCTGCAGTTTTCTCACTCTCCCACACAGAGAAAAGGCACCTTGAAAAATTCTATATATACTTTGAATATGAGTTTTGGTAGCAGTCGAGATGGCAAGTGTACACAATGATTAGACTCCACATAGTCCAACACTGGATTGAAATACATATGTTTACCACAGCACCAGTATCCATATGGCTGATATCAGCAGTGACTCCGGGGGTGTTAACGACATCATAAAGATGAAGAACAGAGACTAATGGATTTATTTTCATCAACAAGGAGAGGGGTTGGCCAATTCCTCCAGCAGCACCCAATATGGCTACTTTGAATCCAGGTGCACCGCCTTTCGCTCTGCATTCTGCTCGCTTCAAAATGGACCTCTCCTCCATCTTTTTGTACATGAAAAATTCAAAGTAAAGCATAAAAAATATGCAGATTGATAAACACTAATGCAATAACACTTGACTGGTAGAAAATCATGAATTTATCAGTAGTAGCAAGAACTGATGTAGTTAGTTGCCATTGTTATATTATATATATAAGCATGTCATGTAGTAACAATCCATCTTGGCGTGTTCCATAGGCGGATTAGATAGTAGTGAACAGTGTTAATGACGAGTAATCAGACTGATAACACTGAACCAATATGCAGTATGACAGTATCAAGAACAGAGTAGAGAGTGAAAACACTTCATGCAGTTGACTCTATATTTATTACTTATTAGAAACAAGACTTGGGTTCAAAATTCATGTATATGAATTAACAATCCTTCTTGAGTAGGGTGGGTTAGATTGCACTCGATAGTATAAAACACAAAAATATCCTAATTTTTTATTTATTCTACTGTCCAGTACAGTCTCATACTGTGTACGTATAACAGCCTCAAACCTGGTGATTTGAAGGGTGAAGATGAGCTGAAATTCTTGCAATGCGTTGATTAGCTTCTCCACTCTGCATGACTGTTTTAGAATGCCTTCCTAATTGCTAGAAAGTGTGGGAGTTTGAGTTTAAAACTACAGGGAGATACTATAAATTATTCAATTTAAAGCAGAAGAAAATAGTTTATGGATAAAGTGGTGAACTATGATAAAGTAATTGGAAAATGAAATTCTAAATATTTAATTTCTGTTGAAATGGAATTTTCTGAAACTTTATCTTTGTATCTTATTTCTGTGGCTCTTACATGACTGGCTTTGGTTGGCTATTTTTCTCCCATCTGGTTGATTTGGAATTTGTCCTTGATGAATGACCTGATTTTGGATTATTTATTTATTTTTCTGTTTAATGGAGAAGAGAATTTATTAATAAGGAAAAAAATATATCCGGCGCCAACATGGTAGAAGAATATAATTCACATCTATGTGGTTATGATCGAGTTGTTTTATTCAATATATCTTTGAAACGACTTTTAATGACAAAGTTGAGTTGTTTTATTTAGGCTGTGTCTGTTAGATATTATTTTACCAAAGAAATCGTTTTATCTACCGTNACTTTTAATGACAAAGTTGAGTTGTTTTATTTAGGCTGTGTCTGTTAGATATTATTTTACCAAAGAAATCGTTTTATCTACCGTTATTTTCAACTTTTGGGGCCCAGCTGTGAGTGAACTAGTCAAAAATTGTGGCTGAATTTTGAAATTAATGGATAGAATTCTGATTTCTATCAAAAATAGACACGCCCTTAATATATTTTGTTTGTTTCACTTTGCTAATTCTTCGGCAATTAATTTATTTTGACAGAAGCGAGGTAGAGTCTAATTGGATCTTGAATTACACGTTTCGGAAAACGCCATTGCTATTTGCACAATAATTAATTGAAATAATGAAAATGAAAGACCTACAACGAGGTGAAGCCTTCCTCTAATAATTATTAGTTATATAATCTAAGGTAGCTCTATAAGTTTACCTGAAAAATAAGTGGATAAAAAAGTATTGAAAATCATTTTCATCATCTGTTTGGTGCCATTGGGCTTAAACTATTCATTTTTCTATATGGGCCTGAAGACACTCTACTAGGCCACAATAGCCTGGTAAGGGCAGCCCATGAAATGCAGTAGAGCCAATAATATTGGATGCCTCAGTTTTGAGCCAACAATCCTTTTATACACAAATAACACCAGAGTTGGAATTTTCAAATTCGATAAATATTAGATGATAATTTATTTTAATTCTATGATTCACAATATTATTTCCTATTGACCCTTTTGAGTTTTAAATTTCAAGTTGCGATTGGAATTACTCATATCACGATTCGAAGTTGTTTTAGATAGATTTGATTTATGATTTAGAAGGCTCGTTGAAGATGGTATCCAAATGAATATATATGAATCACGAAACTTATGAAAAAAAAAAACTATGGTATTATTGTTCAAGTATTGAAATTTTGATAGAAAAGCACTTAAAAGTTATTTCATTCGATTAATTACTTAAAAGTTATTCCATTTGATTTATTTCTATAAAATCGAATAATATTCTCAACATTTTTGCGATAAGATGCATTATTATTGAGGAGAATTTTAATTATGATTGGACTTCCAGTCGATATTAGGGCAAGTTTGATAAGATTTTATGAAAAAAATTGATTACCAAGCGCAGAACTATTGACAAAAACAAACTTTAGAAGGTTATGCAATCAAATCAAGTAAATTTCACCAATCAAGACTGAAGTTTGTGCAGAATTTCATTTTGAATATTAAATATATTTTTTTAATCCATTTAGTCAAAAGTTTATAATGGTTTCACCATTAGTCACCCGATCATTCAAAGTGTTGACCTTCAAATCCACGAGATTCAGTGTCAACAAACTTCAATTTTTTTATTTTTATTTTTTCTCTCGTTCACATGTATCTTACATGCGCGCTTGAACATTCATGTTAAACTATGCAGAATGTTGCGGACGTGCTCAAGTAATATGATGAAGATATATTGAGCGTGGAAGAGACACAACAAAGGAAAATATGGATATCGAGTTCTACACTTACAGAGTGTGTATTCATTTAAATGTTACTAGGTGTGAGCATTTATAGCCAAGAAGAATGAGTTGAGTCTCATGGATGCTGACATGTGGCTTCGCTATTCAAATTCAATTGTCTCAATGAAAGCAAAGCCATCACACGATTGTGGTCTCCATGGATCTAAAATGAAAATTTTTGAAATGCATTAATCCTGTCTGTGTGTGTGTATTTTCCCTTCAATCTTTCAATCATTTCCCTTCATTTGAAATTCCTGTATGTTTTCTGTGAAAAAAAATCCTATACTCATAGCAGGGTTGTAGATGACAACATGATCTGGTCAA
>CAIGRF010249383.1:15648-33855 GCA_903798235.1 Fraxinus ornus
ATTGAACTATCATCACTCAAAATCAATTGTTAGAAATAATATTAATCTTGTTTGTTATAATCAAAATATTGAGGATGAAATCAACCATAGGTCAATACTCTATAGTTTGATTTTCCACTAGTGAGTCAGACAATTCTTTAGGTGAATCTTGGCTCTCACCAGTTACCCTAATTCTACTCAATCCATTAATACATCAAGCCTTCCATGCACCAAATATTGACCCCTGGGATGCTCCCTCACTGCGAAATCAAGATCCTAACCAAAATCTTGTACCAAATTACGATTTTGACCCCATGTTGGTGCATGCTTACGTGCACTAGGCTTTATGAGTATCACTCAATGTTGAAATAACAATGTCGTGGCATGTGCATGCACCAATGTTTCACTTTGGAGAACATGATTCAATTTAAGTTTCTTATTAGGAAAAGGTTTTTGGTTCAAATTATGGGGGATGAGACGAAGGCATTGAGATGTAAAAAGACAAATGCTCTCTCAAAACGGACAAGACGTATAATATAACGACTTGGCCCCAAAGTTACTTAATTGGTACCATAATTCAACTTAGTTTTTCATAAGCTAAAGATCTTGGATTTGAATCACGAGGACACGACACAAATTTGTGAGTGGTAAAAGGCAGATGCTCTTTCAAAACGAACAGTACACATAGTATAACGACGTAGACCCAAAGACTGAGTCATTACATGTATTCCAACTGTGTATTGTGACAATGTCAACACTACATATCTTTGCTCTAATCCAGTATTTCATTCGAAAAAGAACCTTATTGCGGTAGATGTTTACTTTGGTGGGGATAAGGTTCATTCAAGATCTGTTCATGTTTCGCATGTTGCTTCAGCCGATGAGTTAGCAGATTCACTCATAAAACCCCTATGTACGTCTCACTTTCAACTATTACGGTCCAAGATTGGAATTACCAATGAGACTATTATCTAGCGGGAAGCATGTTAGAGATAAAGTTCTACACTATTGAGATTACTCGTAATCACAATCCTAGTATAAATATTAACTTTTGTAAATTAGTTGTAGTAGATTATTTACTCTACACAAACATAAGTCTAACAAGATTATTCATTCTACGTAATGTAAATATTAAGATTGTGCATAAGTAACATTATAAATATTATCGATACACTTAACAAATTCAAATTGCTCAATTATTTTTAGCTCCAAGTATTAATCTCTATATCTATTCTTTAAGAACCAAGAAAACATTATGCAGACATTTCCCTGTAGATCCTAGTACATGGATAATGTTAGTACAAGAAAACACATCATATAAGTGGTGGAGTGACGACGAAAATAATGGGGACCTAATTAAACTACGGGAAAAATTTTCAAACACAAAATAAAATAATATTAAAAATAACAAATAACAAATTCGATTTTGTTTTTTTTTTTTTTTTTCAATAGGGGTCTGGGATCCAGCGGCCCCCACCTACCTCCGTCACTGAATCAAATTTTATCGTGGCTAGTTTAAAAAAATTATCACTGAATAGGTCAGCTACAAAAATATTTTGGATATAATTATATTTACATCACATTATTTGATATTTGCTTTACATTTTAATTATTCACTTATATTAACATATCAATTTAGATGACACTAATGGACATTAAATAAGATGTACCTTTTATTGAACATATCACTAAGTGTCACCTAATTAACTAATGTTTTAACACAAACGATGGTAGCTAACATTATTCTTTAATTAGTATAAGGTCTCCATTTTTATGTCGTTTTGATACTTATTTCCCAAACTTTTTTCGTGCAATTCTTATCTTTAATTTTCAATTAATTAGCACGTTTTGTTCTATCCAAATACTCGGTTATCATAGAGAAAATATTTTTTCAAATTTTTGCATTTATTATTTATCTTGCTTATTTAAAATTACGAGGGGCAAATGAGTCATCTTACTTCCTGTAACGATTTTTTTTGATAGCTATGATAGACATGATATGCTCATAAATAGAAGTTGAGAATAAAAATATGATAAAAAATTTGAGGACATGTGCAAAAATGAGTAAAAAGTTAGAGATACTCGTTATAATTAAAATATACAACAATCAACTAAAAGTGTGATGTGAATATAATTATCTAAATAATTTTCATCTAAGTCGATCAATAATAGCCTCATTGTTATACTTGGTGACGAATTTGTCATATCTACCCTTTTTGGTGAAGAGCCTGAGTGCTCGACAATTGGTTTAAGGGAAATTTTGACAATAAGCATGATCTGAAATTTTAAAAAATAAAATAAAAATAAAAATTGAAAGTGCTGTTTTTAATTATTTTTCGTTAAAACTTAAACTTATTTGTTCCCTTTCGTTAAAACATTTACATTTCATTTTTTATTTGAAAATATTGTATTACCTTATTTTTCACTAAATGAAATAAAATTAAAATTTTCAGCCTAATTATGTCTTGGTTTGTTTTACGTGGAAATTACACAAAACCAGACTTTTAAATATTCAATTTCAAAAATCAGGTTAAAAGTTTCACTTTTCAAAAATCAGATATTTTATTTTAAATATTAAATATTAATTATTTTCACCACAAACCCTAATCAATTTCATTTCAATTTTCCTCCTCTCTCTCTCTCTCTCTCTCTCTCTCTCTCCCCGCCGGCAGCTCAGCCTCCACGAGACGAAGGGAGCACGATGGACTCCCGGTGACGGTGGGCAATACCTGCTGCCTTTGTGACTTGAACGCAGTTGCTGCCTGTTCGGGAGCTATCGCTTCGCGCGAAACGCGACGACAGGCTTCGATACCATCGCGACGATGTTGATCGGTGATTGCTAGTGTTTTTCGGTGTTTTTTGTGTTCTGTGACAGTGGCATTTTTTTGAGCAACGAAGACGGTGGCTATGATTTTCTGGCGAAGCAGCAGGTTATGGTTGGTGAGATTCACTTGGGCCAGATTTTGAATTGGACAGTGATTTTATTGATTTTTGGTCGGTGATTTCATTGATTTTTGGGAGGCGATCTGGTGTTTGGGCGAATGTTGAATCTTGTTGGTGTGGTGGTTTTGTTGGTGGTTGTGTTGACGAGGTGGTGGTAGTGTTGGTGGATTTGAAGTTGAAGATTTGTTGGAGGTGGTCGGCGGCGATGATGGTAGGGTTGGTGATTTTTTTGGTTTGTAGGACGGGGTGATGGTGGTAGAGGTGGTGGTGGTTTCGGCGACGAGTTTCGGTTGCCATGCTGTTGGTGACAGTGGTGAGGTGGTAGTCACAAGTGTTGGTGGTGGTCACAGATTATTTTAGTTGTTTGTGAGCATTAAATTGATTGATGTGATCGATGAACAAATTGTGACCAAAAAATAATGTGTGACCTAAAAATTATTAATTTGTGATCGATAATCTGATAATTTGTGACTTATAATATTTGTGACTTGTGACGTATAAATAAATTGTGACGTTTCAATTTTTAATTTATGACCGATGAACAAATTGCGACTTACAAATTTTTTGAATTGTGACGTTAAAATATTTTGTGATATATAAAATTTGTGATTTGTGATCAATGAATAATACGTGACTTACTAATTTTATAAATTTGTGACCGATAAAAAAATTATGACCTATAAAATTGTCGATTGTCATTATGAAATAATTTGTGATCTATAAAATTTTTTATTGTGACCGATAAATAATTTGTGACCAATTAATTTATAATTTGTGACCAAATTATATGAAATTGTGACCTTAATATATTTAATTAATAAAATATGTGTTTAATTAATTAATTTAAAAATACTGGAATTTTGAAATTTTAAACTTAAGTTCTTAAATTTCAAATTGGTGTAACTAAACCTCTTAATTATGAAATATTCCCTTATTTTATCGATGAAGTACTTGGCCAAATTGAAAATTTCATCGAATTAACTTTTTTCAGTTAATTTAGATTTACATCAAAATTTTAATTTTTAATGTAATTTATGCATGTAAAAATTCAAATTAATTGCCCTTCATTTCTCGACACAGTCTCAAATAATTCATAGATGAAATTACCTACTACAAGAGATGTAAATTTGGGTCGAGCTAACTAGGGGACCACGGGTCTCAATGCACTTTCTTTTCTCTTAAAAATAAATAAATAAAAAATCACTTGACTCGAAGAATACTCTCTCTATCTCTCAGTTTTACTCTTTCGATTCTATTAACATTTACACAAGCGTATATAATTTGCATTCTTAGGTTTGCTGTCAAAATGTGGATCTTAATGCAAGCTCGTTTCAATTGAAATGTTTTTTCATGTGATGAAATAAAATATAAGAAAAAGTTGAGTTGTTTTGCATTATTTCATTTATGATGCAGCAAGTGCATTTATTGAAAAATAATAGAATATTGTATTATTGCTCTTTATATAGATTCAAGTAGGATTGTACGAAAGTAATATTAATTAATTGCTATTCTAATTTTAGGACTACATATCAAGGATAAAATTCAACATTTTTTAAGTATAAAAATACTAACTCACGTATAAGGATTTGAGCTATAACTCAACAAGGTTAATCAATTCGTAAAAAGTCCTAGCTATTAAGCTCAATCGAACAATTTGATCCACCTAAAGCATAATCGAGCATTCAAATTTCAAAATTGACGTACTCAAATTAACAAGCCATCATCTTGCGAGATATTGAGTGTAAAATCTATCATTGATCAATTTTAAACATATTAACCATAGGAGAGTTTGAACTATTTTACATAACAAAGTTGACATTTTAAAATTGAAACCCCAAGTTTTAATAAATACAATATTCCATCTATAATTTTTAGTTTGTCAACATTTTTATGAAATTTTTAATAAAATGAACTTTTAAATAAATATTTAGCATTACTTAGAAAAAAAACTTATATATAAACGATGTTGCATTGCAAAGCTTGCTAAATAACTCGAAACTCTATATTTTGGTAAATTGTGTTATATTAGATTCGTGATCTGTTTTAAATTTCGAATTTAAGTATATATCGACTTTATTCTCAAAATACATGTAAATATATACTATTAGATTCGTTTAAAATTTTATTATTCCATGCCACCAAAAATTAATTAAAGTATGAAGTTGAGTCTTCACCAAAAGTTTAATTCCTTTTGATAGTTCGTTATGAAAATAGTGACATCAAGCTACCTTGATTTCGAGATTTGGAAATTTTTTTTTAACTAAAAATATAACTACCCAAAATTGAATTTGAATATCATATTAATTCTAGTTCCCATCTAGATTAATTATTGATATTATCATTAAATGTCGCCACTAAAAATCTGCTTCTACGAACCATAATTATGATTGAGGAGACCCTACCATGTTAAGAGGAACAATAGAGTACTTAAACATGGTCCCAATGGGTACAAACCAACCTTGGCTTGTCTTCACAAAGAATCTTAGTCACATGAATAACTTAAATACACAACGTTAGATAGAAATGCAAGGCCCTGTTTGGATGCACATGATCTGTAAAATGTGGTTAGTCATGAAAATGCAATGATAATAATTTAGTTGATTATGAACATAATCGGTATTTGTATTTTCAATTTTTACATGAAGAATCGTACATTTTATTTGCCATATATATCAAACATAATAACAAAGAGAAATGGCACAATAAATTATTTATCATGAAGCCTGCTAACATGGTGTTGTACGGCCTATAAGAATGACAAGCTGAGGTCGATGTTCATGCGCATTATTGAGTATGACTAGATAATATAAATATATAATCGATAAAAATTAATTTATTTCATTTTCGTTTTCAATAAAATCCAATTTCTTTAAGGATAAAATTCACATCACTTGAATATCAAACTAATATCCACCATAAGGGTTGAGCTACTCGTTTTAATAATTTTGATTATCAAGGAATTTCAATACTCCCTATGGTTGTTAAGGAATAAAATTACACATCGAATAAAGATAAAAATATAAACAAATTTATAAGAATTTAAGCTAATCATCTAAATAAAGTGGACATTTTAAAATGAATCTTAAATCTTAACATGGTATTAGAGTTCATTAAACTCCAACGAGTAATTCAATCTGATTAAGGCTAAAAAAAATGAACACGCGAATTTCAAAATTGATTTGCTTAAACGAGCCACCATCTTGTGTGCATGTTAAGAGATAAAATCTCATATCGAATAAAGATATAAAAATAAACTAATTTATAAGGATTTGAACGACTCCTCTTAATAAAGTTGACATTTTAAGATGGAATCTCAAGTTTTAACAATTGTAACATAGACCAAACATGTAATCCATCTAAAGACTCGAACATATATCAAATTTCACAATTAATATTTCCAAACGAGTTGTATTCTTACGGAGCCATGTTAAGAGTAATGTCGTCATCTTATGGTGGAACTTCAGACTCAATCTATATAATATACCTACTAAATATGGCGGATGTATTTTTAAAATGAAAAATTTGGTGAACCAGCCTAGCTGTCTTATCATTCTACAAAGGAACATGGGCCCTCTCTCTCTCTCTACCTTTGCCAGCTTTTAACTTCATTACTCCACACCATACGTATAATCTTTATTAATGTTGTTTGTAGGGAAGCTTCCTCTCCAAGTGCAAACTGTGACTTTTTTCCTCTCTGAAATTAATTATTCCCTTCTTTATATTAATTTGATGCAGACTTTGAAGGGGAAAAAATGCATGCATGCATGTTTTCAATAAATTCTTTCTGCAAGTGACTATTCAAAAGGAATGGCTAAAAGGGTTTTTTCTTGGCTTTCATGAGATACTTCATGCCTTTACAGTGTGGGTGGTCAGGATCAGACACAAAAATCTTTACATATGAAATTAAGAAATAGTCAAAGCCCCCATATTGTGCATTTATCCAACCAATTACATCTTCCCAATGCAATTCTTTGCTGCAGATTTGGTTTTTGACTTTGTAAAATTATCTGCCAATTATGATGACTTGAAGATCTAAAGTTCCTCTAGAAGATATTGAGGATCATGTGATTTTAGGTGCCTTGATTGACCCAATTTTGTCTATGACCATGTAATATGAGTGGTGATATCTATATAGTATTTGGGTAAAATTTAAATGAAGACATTTGATCAATACCATTTGAAGAATCGATCTCCTGCCCTCAGTGAGTAGGATAAAAACTTCATACTACTGATGTGGTAGAGAGAACCTTAAATAAGGTTAACTGAATGTATGACCGTTCAAGTGCCATGTCAATAATAAATAGTTTTTATTCTGTTCGCTGTGGATATGAGATCAGATCTGATGCCTTTTGTGTATGACTAAGAAAATTTATGTGACATGTAAATTTGAAGTGTCTCCAAACATCTATTAGACCTTTTGTGTACATGACTATGACCTAAAAACGTACAAGGCTAAATTTTCTTATTGTTGTCAATTTAAATAACTCGCAAGCGTACAAAAGAAATATAGAAAAGTAAGCAACAACGTTGAACCCACAAGGACTGCAAATTAAGAATATTTAATTTAATCTAAATTAATTATAATGTAGCATAGTTGAGAATAAGAATCAAATTTGTTAAAATATTTGAAAAAAAAAAATAACACTAACAAATTAGAACAAGAATTGAAGTAATTTAAATGATGAAGATCTCAAAACCCACTATCGTTTGACATAACAATTGTCCGATTATTGAATATTTCTCAAAATCAAATGACAACTCGAAACCAACTTAATTGGGGTAATGATGATATGGGCTTGGCCCAAAACCTAAAATTTATTGCCTGAGCTAAAAGATGCATCTAAAAATAGTTAAAAAATCACCAGTTGCTTTGGCTCGTTAAATCTGATGAAGATCGATGGTTGGCAGAAAAAAAGTATTAATTATACTCCTAGGTTGTCCTAATATTCATTCATCTGATTTGCACGCCGCAGTTTCTTCTAGAAGATACGCTTCTCTCTTCCTCGTCTCTGTTCTTCAATCTCCAACTTCTGGTTAGGAAATTCTTGATTTTTCTATAAGATGTGAGAATTTTAAGCTAAGAAAATCTAAGTTAGTCCTTCTTCACTTCGTTACATAGATCCCTTAAGGATTCTCCATATCAAAGTTAATTCAAACACGAAAAATCAAAGGCTTTCATCCTAAGCATTCTACATATCCAAATTGTATATATATGGAAATGGGAAAATCAAAAGATATCAAATAACAATTCAAATACAAAGTATGGAACAACTAAATGAAGTTCTATAATAGACACGAGATTTTAAAGTTAATCCACTTAAACTATTCCAAGAAGAAATAAGTACCATAAAGAAAATTTCCTCGATGTTTGCAACCATAAATTTGCCTACAAGATTTTTTCGTTTGAAAAAGATTTTTTCGACAAACAAGAATATTTATCTACTGTAATGAACCAACCAAGATACTAAAATAGCTCTAATACCACTTGTTAAAAATCGAGCCAAATAATAAAGACGAGAATAATAGGAGCAATATGAAAAATAATGGATAACACAACCAAACTTTTTGTGGAATAAGATGAGAATTTATTATACTAAGAAACTAAAATTGTCTTCACAAGATTTAATTTTCACAATTTAAATCTAAACAATTTTTTCAACTTTCTAATGTATACTACGATGATCTAATTGTTATCTTAACTCTCTCTTGAGTCTTTAAGAGCCTACACCTCATGAAATATTTATAGGAGTCAAATTTTGAAATTATGGATGAAGTAGAAGTTGGAATTTATTTAAAGAAATCATAAATTTGGTTTAGTATAACTTTGAAGAGTCAACTTTGAGCAAATATTCGGATTTGATCCGATGGTCAAATTACAAAGGTAAATAGACTAACTTGTTACACTCGTCGAGCAGATCGTCATAATATAATTGAAATCTCGAAATCAATTTCGGATAAATGAGAAGTTGTGGCCGAAAGATGGAAGGAAAATAGAGGAAAAACTAGCTGGAAAAGTGATTATCTCCGTCGCTCGCCTATCACTTGAGCGACAGTGGTTCTATTTTTATTGCTTGAGAGAGAAGTCAGCATCAGGCTAGCGACAACAAGAGTTTCTTCTGGTCGTAAGGTTGCGAGGTTTGGCTCGCAACATTTCGTCCACAACCTCCCATACTCTATAAATAGGATCCTTTGGACGTCCTTTTTGACACACTAATGATATGCAATCATAGTATAACATTTTGTTTTCTCTCACTCAACCAAATTTTGCATATAAATTGCATAAAATTCCAATTTTCTTCATTTTTGCATTAAGGAGTACATAAACCAAATTCTGGTTCGTTGTTCTTATATGTTGAAGTGCTACTCACACAAGAATAAGTCATTATATCTTGGGAGTTGATTGCCATAAACTGTAGGTACCATTACGGGGCAAATTCTAATTAAGTACAAAGTGTTCAACACTTACCCCGACTTTGCATCCATTGACGTTATTCATTTGAAGTTTCATTGTCGTTACCTTAGCCGAAATTTCAGTAGAAGTTTTATAAAGATTCTACATACATTTGTTTGTCACTCTATACACCATATCCATCCAACAATCTTAAGTCGGATTTTTGGTTGCTGGAGTGACCCTTTTGTTTCGGTTAAATTATTATTTGGTTTAACTTCTTATACTATTCTTTTGATTTGGTTGATCTTCTGTTTTTTGCAAAAAGAAATGAATTCGATTTTTAATATCGACTCTACTTCAAACGAAAATTCGAATATGGGAACTTCGAAAGGAATTGTTCATATCGGTACAATCTTTCCGGTTGTTACTGTCCCTCTAAACTCTGTTCCACATGGAGAGAAATTAGAGAAATTAATTGGGGATGATTTCAATAGATGGCAACAGAAAATATTGTTCTATCTTACGACACTTAACTTGGCAAAGCTCTTATATGAAGACGCTCCTGTCATACAAGAAAGGGAAAATAATAGAGCATTACTAATTGCTTTAGATGTTCGGAAACATTCAGATTTCTTATGTAAGAATTATATTCTGAATGATTTGGACAACTCGTTATAGTTAGTATACAGTTCCAAGAAATTTGCAAAGGAATTATGGGAGTTCTTGGAAAAGAAATACAAAACTGAAGATGCCGGAACAAAAAGTTCATCGTAGGGAAGTTTTTGGACTACAAAATGGTAGATTCAAATATGGTCATCAGTCAAGTGCAAGAATTCGAGTTAATCTTCATGATATTCACGCGGAGAATATGTCTCTAAATGAATCATTTCAAGTAGCTGCAATCATCAAGAAACTTCCACCCATGTGGAGGGACTTCAAGAATTATCTCAAGCGCAAGCGCAAAGAGATGAACATTGAAAAACTTGTGGTCCGATTGAGGATTGAAGAAGACAACTAAAGTTTGGATAAGCATGTTGGGAATCACATAACACAAGCAAATGCTAATGTGGTGGAATCTAACAATAAAAGCAACAAGAGGAAGCATTCTATTGAACATTCGAAGAAGAATACAAAGAAGTTAAGGGCTCCCTTGATTGTCGCAATTCGAGGAAGTAAGCCCAAGTGAATATCACCGAAATTTGATGTCATATCAAATGGTATATCTAATATGAATTTGTTGGCCGTTATTTCAGAGTGCAACAACGTTGGAAACCCCATGAAATGGTGGATTGATACGGGTGCTACCCGTCACATATGTACCGATAAATAAATGTTCATTTCCTATACTCCAACCATGAGAGTGAAGTTGTTCATGGGAATTCCTCATGTTCAAAAGTGGAAGGACAAGGCTAAGTGATATTGAAGATGACATCGGGGAAGGAACTTAACCTCAACAATGTTCTTCACGTAACGAATATTTGTAAGAACCTTGTTTCAGGTTCTTTATTAAGAAAGAACAGTTTCAAACTAGTCTTTGTATTGAATAAATTTGTAATTACCAATAATAATATGTATGTAGGCAAATGCTGTGTAAAAGATGGAGTATTTAAAATGAATGTCCTATATGTTATACCAAACAATTCAAACAACAAAATATCTTCTTCTGCTTATATTGTTAAGTCGTCTAATTTATGGCATCATAAATTAGGATATGCAAACTTTAATTCAATACGTAAGTTAATGAATTTTTGTTTACTTTCAAGTATGCATTTTAATAATGTAAAATGCGAGATATGTGAGAGGCAAAATTGGCCAAAACACTATATCATTTGGTCGAACGAACCACAACACCTTTGTAACTAATTCACACGGATGTGTGTAACTTAAGGTTTGTACAAACAAAAGGTGGTAAAAACTATTTCATCATATTTATAGATGATTGTACAAGATACTGTTACGTATACTTATTGAAAAGTAAAGATGAAGTTTTGAAAGTATTCAAATACTATAAACTTGAAGTTGAAAACCAACTTGGAAAACGAATAAAGATGATTCGTAGTGATAGAAGTTGAGAGTATGTTGCACTGTTCGAAAAATTTTGTGTAGAATCTGGGATTATTAATCAAATTACTGCACCATATTTACCTCAATCTAACAGGGTTGCTGAACGCAAGAATCAAACCCTTAAGGAAATGATGAATACAATAATGATTAGTTCAGGCATACCTCAGAACTTGTGGGAAGAAGCTATCATTTCGACAAATCATATCCTTAATAAAATACCACACAAGAGTAATGTTCAATCACCTTATGTATTGTGAAAAGGTCGGAAACATTCCTACAAATATCTTGAAGTGTGGGGTGTTTGGCAAAAGTACAGATACCTAAACAGCTTTGGCCTAAGACTATTGAATGTGTCTTTATTGGATATGCAAACAATAGTAGTGCATATCGATTTTTGGTTCATAAGTCTAATGTACTTGAAGTACATGATGGTACCATCATTGAATCAATGAATGTTGTATTTTTTTGGAGATATCTTTCCTTGTAAAGAGAAAGAAGTAAGTTCATATAAACGAACTTACGATACTGCAATTAGAAACTATCAAGAAGATAGTAATCATCAAGAAGATGAAGAACCAATGCGCAGTAAAAGGCAAAGGATTCATAAGACATTTGGTCCAGATTTTCTAACATATATACTAGAAAATGATCATAGGACATTTAATGAAGCAATGTCTACTCCTGAAACTCCTTTTTGGAAAGAAGCTGTTAATAATAAAATTAAATTCATCATGAACAACGATACTTGAAAATTGGTTGAACTTCCTATGAGAAACAAAGCTTTAGGTTGAAAATGAATCTTCAAAAGAAAATTGAAATCAGATGGATGAATAGACAAGTACAAGGCTAGATTAGTAACCAAAGGGTATAAACAAAAAAAAACACTATATTTTTTCGATACATATTCACCGGTTACAAGGATCACATCTATACGTGTGTTGATTGCTATCGCTACATTGCATAACCTTAAAATGCATCAAATGGATGTTAAGACTGCATTTCTGGATGGTGAATTAGAAGAAGAAATTCACATGGAACAACCTGAGGGGTTTGTTGTTCCTGGAAATGAAAAGAAGGCATGTAAACTTGTAAAATCGTTATATGGATTAAAACAAGCACCGAAACAATGTCATGAAAAAATTGACAAAACTATGTTGTAAAATGGTTTCAAAATCAACGAATATGACAAACGTGTCTACATCAAAATCACACCTAACATATACATGATTGTATGTCTATATGTTGATGATATGCTAATCATGGGGAATAATTCGAACAATATTTCCTTGACAAAGAAAATGTTGATAAAACATTTTGACTTTGAAGATATGGAAATAGCTGATGTGATATTAGGGATTAAAATCTCTAAAATATTTGATGGTTTGTTATTGTTTCAATCAAGACTATACTTAAAAGTCTAAGGCGTATGACGATAAACAAGTTAAAACATTAGTTGACTTAAGTTTAAACTTAGCCAAAAATATTGGTGATCCTGTATCTTAATTAGAATATTCATGCGTTATAGGAAGCTTGATGTATATCACCAACTGCACGCGTCCTCATATAACATATGCAGTCTACAAGTTGAGTAGGTTTACGAATAATCCAAGTTATGACCATTGGTATGCATTAGATCGAGTTTTTAAATAATTAAGACACACGGTCAGTTATGGATTACACTACTCAAGATATCCTACAGTGTTAGAAGGATATACCGATGCAAATTGGATATCTGATATAAATCATTCAAAGTCTACAAGTGGTTATGTGTTTACCATTAGAGGCGGAGCTGTATCCTCAAAATCGTTTAAGCAAACTTGTATATCTCGATCCACGATGGAATCTGGGTTTATTGTTTTAGATAAAATCGGAGAAGAAGCGGAATGACTTTGTAATTTTTTTGAGGATATTTCATGTTGGGAAAAATTGGTATATGTGATTAATATACATTTTGATAATCAATCGACTATTGTAAGGGCACAAAATAGTATGTATAATTGTAAATCTTAACATATTCGTCGGAGACATAATACTATTAAACAATTGATATTGAATGGTATAATTTCGATTAACTATGTTAATTCAAAAGAAAATATAACGGATCCTTTGACGAAATGATTAACAAGCCTAAAAGCCTATCGAATATAATCAACATAGCGGAAACCCAACCTTGTAGATTGAAGATCCCAATATCTTGTTTCAATGGTACAACTAAGTTATGAAAGATTCAGTGTAAAACACTTACTCCCATTCCTACAAAAAGTGTTGGAATAGAAAGTGTTCAAGAATAAGTGTTTACTTTTAATGATTCCTATATCTTGCAAGAAGATAAGAAATGTATTATACTATAGGAGATCACCTATATAAGTGTGAAGTGAGACCGCTTCTATGAGAATTTGAGGCTTAATTTTCTTAAAACACTTATGAAACCAAGAGTTGTTCAGTGCCAAAATGAACACAACCATGATAACCAAAATGGTTATATAAGTTATGGTATTGGTACAATTGTTTTAATCTACACGAACGGCCGAATGACTCAAGACATGGCGTTCAATAATTAGCTTAGTAAATTTGATTATATTTAACTAAATAAGGTTCAAAACTACAAGCCACCTATCTTGAAGCTATAACTTCTCGCATGTACTCCTTTATTAGAGTCTGCATCTCATTTACATTATGTTACGCATATCGAGGAGTTTTCATTCATGTGGGGGATCGTTGGAATTTGTTTAAAGAAATAAAAAATTTGGTTACGTATAACTTTGAAGAATTAACTTTGAACAAATATTCGGACTTGATTTGACGGTCAAATTACGAATGTAGATAAACTAACTTGTTCTACTAGTCAAATAGTTCGTCATAATATATTTGGAATTTCGAAACCAATTCCGAATGAATGAGAACATTTTAGTCTAAAGTTGGAAGGAAAATAGAGGAAAAAATGCCTGGAAAAGTGACTATCTCCGTCGCTCGCCTATCGCTCAAGTGTCGCCCGAACTACAGCCTAACGACAAGAATGTGACGTTTGTTTTGTTTCTATCGCTCGAGCAAGAAGTCAGTAACAAGTAGCGACAACAAGAGTTGTTTCGTTCGTAACTTTGTGAGGTTTGGCTCGCAACACTTCGTCCGCAACCCCTCGTACTCTATGATAAGACCCTTGGGACATCCTTTTCGACACACCAATGATATGCAATCATACATAACATTATCCTCTCTCTCAACCAAATTTTGCATATATATTACATAAAACTCTGGTTTTCTTCATTTTTGCATTATTCATTTTTGCATTAAGGAGTACATAAACCAAATCCTGGTTTGTTGTTATTGTATGTTGAAGTGCTACTCACACAAGAAGAAGTCGTTGTGTCTTGGGAGTTGATTGCCTAAACCGTAGGCATCGTTGCGAGGTAAATTCGACTTAAGGACAAAGTGTTCAACACTTGTCTCGACTTTGCATGCATTATTCATTTAAAGTTTTATTGTCGTTACTCTGCCGAAATTCCAGTAGAAGTTTGATAAAGATTATACGGGCATTTGTTTGTCACTCCATACACCATATCCATCCAATAGTAGAATACAAAATTGTGTTAGAAACCAAACAGGAATGGAGCGACAAACAACTGGCGCTACGACGCACCCGCAAGGAGTCGCAACACCAGCCTTGTTAGCTGGCACTACGACGCAACCCCCTAGGAGTCGCAACACCATTCTTGCTACCTTCTTTTGCGTACGTGACACCCCATGCCCCAATTCCAAGATAATGCTTTCAGAACGCTTTTTTATTAATTCCAAAGTCATTTTTCCAATCAAACTCTAAATCCATACTGAATTTTGATCACTTATTAAATTGGACTTCCAAACCAAAATTATATAGGCTTCCTCCATGAATCAAACTTTCAAATCACATGAAATTTGAGTTACAAAACACAACAAACTCCACATTTTTACAAATTTCATAGCAAGGAATTAAGTCTTCACTCTTCAAGTTATTCTCCAACTCTTCCCACCGTGCTCCCGCAGGCATACTCAAAAATTGTGAACTAAATCTAAGCCCTACTTATCAGCAGAACTACTTTACGTGCCATCTTTTCTTGAATCGTCCCATTAACTTCCAGCTCGTGTCGAGTCAATAAACCTGCTCGAATCACCATGAACAACATGATCAACAAGATCACATCCAGCTCCACCCGACCTACTAGAAGATTTCCTAATATTATTGTTCAAACCACCATGAACAACCAGATCACAACTAACTCTACTTGAGTTATTGCTTACTGAACCATAACTTGTGGCTGCATCCACAATGATCGCCAAACCTTCAACACATAACCAGGACTTTCTCCTCCCCCTTAACACAACCTAAGCATCCTTGCTAACTTTCAGAACTCCACCTCCATCAGCATTCTTGTACCTATTTTAATCAAAAGTACTCAAAGAGACTACATTCCTATTTATATCTAGAACAAGTAGAACCTAACCAAGTGTTCTAACCTTCCCATCAATCATTTTGATTTTGACAATACCAATCCCAACTATTGCTCATTATTTTCCATCACTATGGAACCCCTTGTAACTGTTTCATATGATGAAAATCTATCTCGATTTGAACACATATGAAAAGTGCAAGCCGATTCAAGAATCCAATTATCGTCATGTTTGGATTCACCATCACTAATCGCCAAAAGACCTCTATCACTGTCTTCTTCTGCAAGATTGACATTGTGGAATTTTCTAGTTGTTCCTTATGATTTATTGTAGGAAACCTTTTTCGTAACTCATAACAATCCTTATTTGTGTGCTCCTTGTTGTTGTAATACCAACAGACTTTACCACTGTTGATATCCTCGACTCTACCCCTTCTATGACCACTTGTGTTCGATAGGGATGGTAAAAAATCCCATTAAACTTGATACCCACGTGCTCCGCCCCGAACGGGGTGGGAATTATCCATTTAATCAGGTATCTGGGACAGGAAAATTCAACTCAAGGTGAGGTCAGGTAACGAGCCCTGCCCCGGTTAATTTAGCTTTAATTTTTACAAAATAATTTTTCAATTTGTTATATGTAACGGCCGGCCCATTACCCAAAATTTGACCCAAAGGAACAAACCAATTCCCAGACCCAGAATCCCAATTTCATTCAATCAGTGACGAGAAGCGGTGATGGTTTTCCCATTTGGAGAGATTATTGTCAATTTCCACCAAAAAAAAACTGTGCATTCGACAATTCATTGCCACCGTCTGTCGTCTCTAGCCGTCGTCCGCATTTGATTATTGGTGGGTGATCATTTTTCTAGTTATGTAGCAGTCAAATATGTGTAAATGAATTTCCAAGATTATTGCAGTTTTGCTTTTAAGCATAAAACATTATATTTCTCGATTTATTTTTTAAGCTTTTCAATTTGTATTATTAATTTTCTGATATTGAATCATCTAAGAATGTATACCTTAGAATGAGTATGTAGTAGGAGAACTGCATTATATAACAGATACCAAAAAAAAAAAATGGTCAATGAACATTAGTTGATTTTTACTGCCCAAGGAAAAACATACTTCGAAATATTTTCTTGATAAATTGATTATATTTATAAACAGATCCATTCCTCGAGAGAGAATCCATGTGAGATTTAATAATTTAACCAAATTCCAGTGCTTTGCTCTTGGCTTCTGTCCGTTGTGACATGTACCTCTCTTTCAATTTCAGATGGTCTTACCATTTGTTCTTCTACAATAGAAAGCTTAGACGTGTTGTGAGCTTCCGTTTAAGGTAATTTAGTGCTTACATTCCTTAAACGTTTTAGAGAAACCTTGTGATATTTCATTGTATGAAATAAAATTATGTTTTTCCTCAAGAACCATGACTCAGCCAATGCAATGGTAAGTTAGTTCAGTCATTGAGCTTTGGATTAGATTTGTAAGCTTCTCTAATATTTTGCCATCATCCTGTGAATTGTTTGGGCCATCTAGTGAACTTTAAAGTTCAATTACTAGTGATGATGTTCCTCAGGAAATCAACAATACAAGAAAATTGCGTTGGACATTGTTTGATGATGTAGTAAAATGCATCACAAGTCTAGAGTTAAGTTAATTAACGTGGCAAATGATACATAAAGAGGTTGTAGTTCTTATCATAGCTAAGTCGTGGCTGGAAAACTATTGTATCTTGCAATTGGTCTCCTTGGTTTTCAGGCAAATTTAAAGTAAAAATTTCATAGCCTACTATTTAATACAATACATGTGAATTGTAATCGATGTTTTTTTTTGTTTCCATGTGAACTCCTCCAAGTTTTTTGTATTCTTCATGTGGATTACTTATAAATGAGCAGTGAGCACCAGATCCCATTTGTAGTTTAGTAAATGATGATATTGGTCCTTTTATCCTAAATATTTTTCTAAGTCTGTGATTATGTTTTAAAGTTTTCTGACTATCTTTTTCTTTTATCATAAAATTAATGTTAGGTAGAATTAAATTTTACTTATATTGATCAAATTATTACCTTTTTCTGTGATTATGCATTTTTATGTTTTTCTTTCTCATGTAATTTCTTTTTTTTTTTTTTTATTTCAAATGTCTAAATCACTTCATTGTACACCAGTATCGAGCATTGGAAGTACTCCAGTACGATCAAGTAATAATTCATCGTATGAAGACTTACCTAGTCAGGCAAACACACAACAAGATCTAACAGACTTGTGTGAGGAAGAGGAGGAGAATAGTGGACAAGGTAAGAAAAGGAAATTAACTTCGGTTGTGTAGAATCACTTCAAAAAAAAGTCATTGAGGGGGAAGAGAAGGCAATTTGTAACTATTGTGATAGAAAATTAGGGGCT
>CAIGRF010249383.1:36838-57862 GCA_903798235.1 Fraxinus ornus
GAGGTTTTTTTCTCTGGGAACCTTATAATCTCTCATTGTATCTTTTAATCATATTTCAAATATCTCCTCTTTCAGATAAACAATTATCTGAATTAGGTCATATCAAGAACTATTTCAAATCACTATTACGACTGGAACTTTATTTTCCATTAAGTTGGCTTAAAATCTGTTCGAACAAATTTCAACGTCAACAAAGTCAGAGCTTGATATCTTATTGGACGAGCCACTTTTACCTAGATTTAATGATTGACATATTGGCATGTGGAATGCAAATTCAACAAAATATCATTCTTTGCAAAAAGTTGTAAGAGATATTTTAGCTATTTCAGTATCCACAGTGGTTTCAGAGTCTGCATTCAATACTAATGGTAGATTTGTTAGTCCACACATAAATAAGTCTCATCCAAACACTTTGGATGCTTTGATGTGTGCTAGAGATTGGTTATAGGCTTACATTCATGGTATGAGAAACACAATTTCCTTTGATTTTCATAATTGTTATTTCTATTATTTCTTTACTACTAACTAATTTAATTTATTGTTAGAACATTCATCACCTACATCGTACTTTGAATGCTGTAGTACGTAGTTGAGTGACATTGATATTGAAGATGAGGTAAATTGATTTTTCTTTAAATTGACTTGCATATAAATAGTTAAATATATCATTTGTCTAACAAATAATTACTTTTACAGTCATCAATTTTTAAGGAGTCTGATATAGACATTTTAGAAGATGGCAGCACTTGAAGATCTACAACATGAAATGTTGCATTATGTGACGTTTGTTTGCGCCCTATCTTGTAATTTATCCAAATGTATAATTTTTATCTTGTATTTAAATCTTCGAATTATTTTTGCTTTTATGAGAAATGTAATTATATGACATGACAAAGTACTTTAGATCTATCCTTTATTTCATTTTTTAAGGTTTTTATATTTATTGTATTATGGAGATGTCATAATCAAATACCTATATTAAAAGCTAATATTTTTTTAAAAAAAAGACTAAATGGGTAATAAAAGGGGCAGGGGCGCTGCCCTGCTCCGCCCCGCCCCGCCTTAAATAGGTATAGGCGTGGGGAATTAACCAACGGGGCGGGGCGAGGAAAAGTTGCCTCGACCCCTCCCCTTCCCTTTGCCATCCCTAGTGTTCGACGATCAGATGCTTCATCTTCTCCTTAAAATAAAGCGCATCCTATACATCGTCAATAGTAAGAGTATCCCAATTATATAGAATGATATCTCCAAAAATCACAAATGAAGGCGGCAACGAACATAACAATATCAGTCCTAAATCCTTTTCATCATACTTGACCTCTATTTTCTCCAAGTCTGCGACAATTTCCTTAAACATTGATAAATGATCTTCCAAAGATCCATCTTCCGTCAAGCGATGAGAACACAATTATTGCTTCAAGTGTAATTTACTTCTCAAGCTCTTTGTCATACAGAGCTGCTCCAATTTTAGTCACAACTCAGTGGGACTTATTTGATTGGAAAAAAGATGATGTATTTGTGATAGGGCCTTTTGATCCTTTCGTTGCTTCTCCTTCACAGTCATTGTTGTAGACATTCTATCTACCCCAACAAAGTATCATCAAGATCCAATTGAGCAAGAATCACTCGCATCTTGATCCGCCAAAAAAAATATACTGTTGCGATCCAAAAGCGGAATATCAAATTTCATAATTGTCATCCCTGAAACAACCGATTTTGTTCAAACCTCGGTTTAATAACCAATTTGGACTTCCTAAGAAATCTCTGACACCACTTGTTATGAACCAACCAAGATACCAGAATCGCTCTGATACTACTTCTTGAGAATCGGTTTAAATAATAATGATGAGAATAATATGAGCAATATGAAAAACAATGGATCACACAACAACCAAGATTTTTTTGGAAGAAAATGAGAATTTATTATGACTATAAACTAAAATTGTTTTTATAAGATTTAATTCTAATCTAAATTTAAACAATTCTTTCAAATTTCTAATATATACAACAATGATCTAATTGTTATCTTGAGTCTCTCTTGAATTTTTAAAGAGACTACATCTTGTAGCATATTTATATGAGTCAAATTTTGAAGTTATGGATGAAATAGAACACAAAAATTGGTCAAAAATCAAACAAGAATAAATTCTTCCCGAACAATCAGTGTTGTGGCGCCACATGTCAGGCGCCGACCTTGCTACCTTCTTTTGCATACGTGGCGCCACGTCTAAGCATCTGACGCTCTGGCTCTATCCAATGCTTCCAAAACACTTTTTCATCAATCTAAAATCATTTTCTCAATTAAACTCTCAATATTTGATGAAATTTGATCCCTTATCAAACCGGACTTTCAAACCAAAATTATCAAGACTTCCTGCGTAAATCAAATTTCCAAATCATATGGAATTCGAGTGACAAAACATAGGGCCTTCCTTGGTGTACAGGGTAGGGGTTCACACCGAACACACACAAATAGGGGTAGGGTGGGTATTTTTTGGGTTATTTTTAATGAGGCGGGTCCCACCTCATGTGAGAGGCAGCCTCTGCCAGACCTTTTACAGGCCTGGCAGATGAGCTTAATACCAAAACATAACACCTACGAATATATTTCGTAGGGGAATTATAAAATTCTTGTAGTGACCATAAATGTTACAATGCCCAGGGGCGGGCCCGGAGGGGTCCTGGAGGTCACATGCCCCCCAACTATTGAGAAGAATTTTTTTTAAGTCATATTTTGTATCGATTGAAATTTAAATTTTAATCTAGATCAAAGTTAACAATTAATTTTAATAACATATTTCATGAAATTCATAACTGTTTAACTTTTATCAAAATTTACTAAAATATTGATTCTAATCTCCGTCAAACAGGGATAAAATCACAATAAATTTGAATTTCGATAACATGCTAATTTTTAAAATTTTTAAACGATCGTGCGCTAATCAAATCTACAAATTTCTTATGTCATCTCAAAGCTTATTTCGAGAACTATATTATGAGCATATCGAATAGTCCAAACAGATATCGAAAATAGTTAAAAATACGTTAAACATGAGTCTTAAAGAAAGAAGTCTAACTCGCATTTTTTTTTTAAAAAAAATTCAATTATTTCACTAACATTAATTATTTTTGCGATACAAATTTCTCAATATAATTTTCATCATTTTATTAGAAAATTTTATATAGAATATAACATTAAAAATTCTCAAGATTTTACATCCGAAAAAGTTATATTCCATGAAAATTTTCAGATGCAAAATTACATAGGATATGATTTTTTTGGACGTAAATTTTCGATTATAAAATTTCTCCAAACTTCTTTGCAAGTTCGATTGTGCCTCCCTAACTTTAAAGTTTTGCGTCCACCCCTGACAATGCACAGACGAATTAAAAACGACGAAACGATAGTAATGTACTCAAACAAGTATTCATTCTCGACCTTGGTTCAAGAAAATTAGAAGAACATGACTAAAGTTAAAACAAGAGAATAAGTAAAACTTGCCATCGATTAAAGTAGTTTTGAATTATGTCTTCCGCACGTTTCTTTCTCCTTTTTATTCTTCTTGGCGGAATCCTCCAATTTCGTGCTGTTTTATCCTCATTTAGTCATTTTATAAGCTGTTGCAGTACTCCTTTTACCGTTAGATCAATTGCGTGTTAAAGAAATTACATTTTCTTTTATAGTATTGATTTTCTTTTATAGTATTGATTGATAAAAGTTAACTAGCAAACTTAAGATTGGGCAGAAAATATGTAACAAATGTGGCCACCTTAATGCCTTGAGGATTATGACACTTTGCTAAAACAATTTTGATAGATATAGTGACATAAGTGTAAGTGGCAGCAGATGATTGGATGAGAAAATTGACTATGTTTTAAACGGTCCAATGACAGAATGTCATGTAACATTATATCAATATTATTGTTAACCGATCTGATAGCGTAGCATCTTTGAATGCCTTAACGAGGGAAAGAACTGCATCTTTGATAGCGTACCAATCATATTTTAAGTAATTTTTGTTTTGTAATGAGAAAATTTTTTATGCTTTCATTCATCTCAAAGTAAGTATATTTTTTAAAATATATGATTTTCAAGTCCAATTGGATCCTTGAAGTCATCTCTCTCTCAAAATAAGGCCTTGTTTAAGTCAAATTATTGTAGAATGAGAATGAAAAATATAGTCGTTATTGGGATCCACACAAGAGATAGAAAATGTGAATTTAAATATTGATGAGATTGATAACGGTCATATTTTTTATTTTAATGAGATAATAATGTAGATCAAATAGAGGCTAACTAACTCTTAAACCAAAAATAAATTCTAAATAAAAGAATCTTAGGGTATTAAATCCTTATATGGCCTTCGTTTCTTAAATTTCTTTTTCTCTCAACTTCATTTTCAATCATGCGTTTGTTATCATCCACAACTTTTATCAAATATAGCTTTACTAAAAAAATATTTTTTATTCAAATCAAACAAGGTCTAACAGTACGTCGTAAATTTTATTTATAAAAGTAATTAAAGAAATTATATTCATTCATTGTCCCAACGTCGGCAATATTTTATGCCCACCAAACGGGCCCACAGGAAAAATAATAGTGAACAAAAAAAGTATGATTAGTGGGGTGGGTGTCGGGTCCTCTCAATTGGGAGGGGCCATGGCCCAACAAATAAACCCATGAACAGAATGTCAATTGTCTTAACAGACGTGCTTGTTTGGTTTGATTGATGGATCATTTGGGCCTTCTCCACATTCTTAATATGACCCACTATTTCTCTTGTCGAAAAGCTTTTTGTTTAGATATGTGGGCTCACATTTCCAATTGTTTTGTTTGGAGAAAAACATGTCAGTTTTTGATTGGGACTCTATTTTGATTGGCCTTCGATTAGAGATTTAACGTAATTTGGATTCTACTTATAAGTTCAAATTCAAATTCAAATTCAAATTCAAATTGAAAGATTATTTGGAGTAGATAACAAAAAATATTAGTATCCGTTTGGAAAGAATTATACACGATATAGTTTATAAATAGATAGAAATTAATTATAAATGACCATTTACAAATAATTTATAAATTATATATTAGCCAAAGGACCATTAGTGCTTTACATATGCAATCTAAAGCTTTGATTTCTCAAAAGGATAGATTTTTTAAGTGGAGATTGGTGGAACACATATTTAATGATGTGACATTATACTAACATGGAAAGAATGACATGTACGCAATATTTTTTCTTTCATATCATCAAGTTCGTTAATTTTTAAAAGGGAAATGCCACTTGCATATTGTCTTTTGACATTATGCTTCATTAGCGTTGATTGAATGAAAAAATGGGTAAAAATTTAAACAGTTTAATAATGTGTTTTCACGTAGCAAAATGTAAATAGTTATGTAAATGATGTTGTACATATATCATATTATTTTTAAAATGGGGAGTTACGAAATGATGAATGAAATAACATTTTTGTATGTTTGATATCAACTTATATAACTTTTGAAATTTAATGCAATTGAGATACATTTGAAAATTTTCCATCGCAGATGTGATATTTAGCCCTACTATAAAAGATGAAATATAATTAAAATATTATCTCTTGTATTGCCAAATCCTCTCTAGCATGCAAACTTTATCATACATGTAAGCCTTGTTTGGTTCTTATTTTTTAAGACATTTGTTTTTCTCAAATCACTTTTCAATCACATATTTTTATGGGATGTACAATTTTTATTAATTTTTTAATTGCTCATTTCTTCAGCTTTTATCAAAATATACTAAAAATGTGATTTTTAACTAGATCGATAAGGACATTTCAAAACATAATTGTATTTTCTGAATTAATACTTAAACAAAATATTAAAGTGTGTTGATGTAACAAACTATATCAAACATGAATATGCTTTTAATCAACCCCTAGAAACTAAATATAAAACTACAACATTTTTGAAAATAACATGTATTGTCACATAAAGGAATATGTGACATTAAACTTTTGTCTTAGGTTTTTGGCACTATATAAGCCTTTGTAGACTTCATAAGTTGGGTAGGGTTGGTGAGAAACAAAGTGTCCAATCTTTAATAAATTTCTTTAAGCACCAATCATTCATGTCTTAGTCTTGGTCAACTTATCTAACCTCCCTCATTAATCAATCAAAGAATAATGAAAATGTTATATATATATTAGGAATATGTTATTTGAACATTGAAAGTGTGCATTAAGTGTAGAAATTCGTGTCATTAATTGTTTTAAGTATTTCTGAAATCAATGGCAAAAATGTGCGCCAAAAGAATTGAATTTTAAGAAATGGGGGCCAACTAGGGGCTAACTTAATAATATTTAAATTTAGATTTTATTGTTGATTTATCATCATCGACAAATTGAATTTTATTACTTTAAGTAATGTTAAAGGGAGCCTCTGCTTGGGAATAATTTACAAATAGATATAAATGAGTGGTACATAAAAAATAATACTTGTAAGTTCATTGAGACATTGAAATGTGCGATTTAAAATAAAGTTTGACATTTTATAATTTTTTTTTCCCTAATGGAGACTAAGTCCCAGTTTGATTCCTTTTAATTTATGTTACATTATTTTTCATATTCATTTTAGACTACACATTTATACAATAAAATATTCTACACACATAAATGAATAATACTTTTAAGTTCATTGAGACATTGAAATGTGTGATTTAAAATAAAATTTGACATTTTACAATTTTTTTTTTCTAATGGAGACTAAGCCTCAGCTCGATTCCCTTTAATTTATGTTACATTATTTTTCATATTTATTTTAAACCACACCTTTACACAATAAAATATTCTATATGTAAATAAAAAAATTCCAACTTTTTAACCATAGATTCAAAAAAAAAAACTATTCAAAACATATTTTTTTTTTTTTTTGTTTTTTTTCAAATAAAGGCCACCAAATAGGGGCTAAATGTAACATAACAAATAAAATAAATACCCTTGTCACGATAGTAGTAGTGAGAATCTTAAGAAAATTCTTTCTTGAAAATGATCAATGTAATGAGAGAATAAACAATAGCCTTATTTCAAAGGTTTTTAAAGTAATTTTTCTTCCCATAATCGAATTTCATATTTCAAAATTGTCATTCTAGACTCAAAGTAGAATATTTTCTCGGCATTTTTTACCCGTTTCTCACGTCATTCTACATTTGATTGGATTTGAAAAGCGAGGGAAAGTTGTGATTTTCTAGAGTTTGATTAACGAGTCCCATGTATACAAAAAAAAAATATATATATATTGTGCGTAGAGTTGCCATCAACTTGATCGAATTTGAGTTGGTCAATTAGAATCATTGCTAACAAGGATGTATTTGATACGATAGTTTGTACTTTCAACATTTCATTTCTATTCTTGAAAAAAAAAAGTGCATTTTAAATAGACACTAGACAAAATTCAAATCCAAATTTCTATTACTTAATAGTAGTATTGAGTTTGACAAGCATCTAATAATACTCAAGCCAAGTTCAATTATTACTTTATCAAAAAATTTAATAAGCTATGACCATTCAATGATTAAATCCCATCTCAAATAATCAAATTTATATTCAAAAGTCAACTATTTTATTTTTCACACACAAGATGTTACCATATATGTGCAAGCGTGCAAGTTGTTGTTTTAAAACAAACAATTACAATCATAGAGACATCATAAATTGGTAGCTTCTCCTTCAATGAAAAATATACTTGTATCAACTTTTTTGTGAAAAAATCCGGATTTCTCTCATCTTGTTGGCTCTTACAATTTGGGTCAAACCTGATTTGATCTGCAAAGGTAGTCCATTCATGTATGTACACTCCATTATTATATTGGATTGTGAGTCAAACTTTCATAGTATTATTCAATTTTTATATATATAGTAAGATGTGAAATATAACTCACTATCTAGGAAGTTTTAAAATCTAGTCAATTTCATTGTCAATAAATCTTTAATACAAAGTAAGTTGTACGTTAGAACATTCATTAGAATGTAACATATCATATCATATCATATCTAAGAATAAAGTTATTTTTACAATCTTTGTTGACAATCTATATATTATAGAGATTTGTGCAATTAATTTGAAAAACAATTTTTAAAATGGATGATATAGATTCCTATCGACTCATAGTTGTTAACACAGTTGTCAATCAGGGTTGTACATGTAGCATAGTTCAATATCTAAAGGGTAATGCAACGATAGTTTGAACTCCGACATTCAAGCTTAAATTTGAAAGTAATAGATACGAATATCGAAAGTTCCGTAATTGGTTTGGTGTTTATTTTTCTTAGTTGGATAGGATTTTTAGTTTATTGATTTTATGTAATATTTGTACATATTGATTTTAGTTATCTTAACATGGAAAAAAAATAAAAAATTAATACATATTAAATCTCAAAATTTATTAGTTTATAAAATAAAAGTATAGTCCATGTACTTAAAAATAAAATAATTTAATTTACTATAGAACTGATATTTTAATTAAAGATAATTGAATAAGCTAAAATCAGAATTTAAAAAGTTTTTCTTTGGTTCCTTATCAAAACTGTCAGATGTAGATTCTATAATATTTTTCTTTTAAATTTGTCAAACACCTAAAACAACTTTTAATTGTTTGAAAAACAAAAGTAGGCTCTAAAATTAATCCCAAATGGGGCCTTAGGCTTGCACACGCAGGGTGAGGCATAAGAGTTATGCATGTTTGGTATAGTCTCTTTATTTATTTTTTATTATTTTTATTTTTTTGTGTGTGTAGCCTACGAATTGAATAAATAAAAATGAAGTTTGACCCGCTTGTAATATATAAAAAGCACTCCGAAACATGCTCTTAGCGAGACGTCCGAGGCCTTGAGGATCAGTTTGATCGATCTTCTATGTTGACTTTCATCTTACATAGGCTTTTGGCTTCTTCTCAAGCCTTAAAAACCCAACTCACGCCTAGGTTGAAAGGTTCGGCTCTTCCGTCTACCTCCCTTTGTTGGCCTCCACGTAACAATCACGAGGACTCCACGTTACATAAAAACATAAATAAATCACTTGAAAAAGAAAATCGTAGTTCAAGATGAGACGACGTTATTTTAAAAACATTACATGAATACAAAATATGCGTAGTGTAGCAAATGAATTCGCTGCTGCCAATTTTTTTTTATCATATGATGCTTTTGATGNTTTTTTTTTTTTTTTGCACGTGAACATTATAATATTATATTTGCATTTATAGAATCCAAAATAAGAACTTCGAAAACTTCAATTTACTGTCTCGATAACGGAAGTAATTGGTTGAAATATGATATTTTTCTCCTCGATCGAAAATAATTAATTACTCGTTTAGACTTTTCCTGCATATAACAATTAGCCGATTTTTTATTTTTTGCAAACAAACAAATATTTTGAGATTCCAACTTTTGAGGCCACTTAATTTTAATTAAAAAAAAAAAAAATCTTTTCTCCTTGTTCCTATTCGGCTTATATGAAATGAAAGCACGTAAAAGTGCCTTCTTACCGATAGATTCGTCAGAAAACATTAATTGATTCTAATATAAAAGTGCTTTCTTACCGACAAATTCCATTGAGAAGAACTTATTCAGATCCAATGCCTGATTTGGACAAAATCGTGTAAAGTATTTTATGATGTAAATTTCAAATTGAAGACGTATACGCTAAAAGAAAATAATGGAGAACCAATTGACGTCAAAGATCCTCTTAAGTGCACATTTTATACACATTATTAGAGTCTTAGACCATACAAAAAGGAAGAATTTATCCACTTTTTTCTTCTTTAATATTGTTCTATTCAAACTACCAACCATGCCACAATGATTCGAAAGTGAAAGTGTAATTCTCCATGAGTGAAAGAGTTGTAATTCTCCACGAGTGAAAGAGTTGTAATTCTCCATCCATGAATATTACACTAGTGGCATTTGTACTGAAGGGTCTTCTCAAATTGGACAAAAGGTTGTTGACACGATTTTAGGACATATAATACCTACTTTATTTAAACATTAAGGACCCACAAATTGTGGAATTAGATCCCATCCAAGAGGTAATCAATCACTTTTGAAGCAATGCTTTCCATCAAATTAAGTGTAAGAATAATGTTATTTGTAGTCGCTCACTATCGTAATCGTCCATACACGATATACATATAACAGTTAATGATTTGATGTATGAGACAATAAAAAATTATCGCATTAACTGCAAATAGCATTACTATAAGAGTAATTGGCTTAAAAGTAAATTGTCAAAGAAAAAGCAAATCTTTTCGAGGCAGTTGGTAGATCATTTCCATTTATTTTTTTCCCGTCAATGTTCCATGATTGTCCATTTTTAACGTGAGGATAAGGGTAGATTTACATCATTCAAAGCCGGCATAATTATTTGTTTTTTTCTTGTTGAATTGAACTCAATGCTTGCGCTCAGCTTCTTTTAACACAAAGGCCGAGGCATATTTAGTACCAGCTGGAAGATATTAAAGAGAATAATGCTCATTGGACAGGGTAATGACAGCAATATGACAAACATGATGGTGTGGCAGACAGTGATTCGATGTTGTATTTTTTTTTTCAAACTGTCCAATTACATGTTGACACATGCCATCTCCATCTCTATTATTGAGCCTATCATTGAACATGTCACTGTAGTATAACTCAATTAAAAACTCACTACTAACTTACCTTAAAATGTGTATGAAGATAGAATTGACAAGGAATCTAACACATTGACATGAAAGTTTATTAAAGTACTATATTTATTGTTACTATAAACCTACAATTTTCATATGAATCTATACCTTATTTGGTCCTTATTTTCTAATATTTTTAATAATTTTTTTTAATTGACATCTTTTCTTACTTTTTAGCTAAATATTCTCCCAGAAAATTACTTTTCACCAAATATATTCTCGGAAAATTGCTAGCAAGTAAGGGGTTATATAATCTTGTTCGATTTAGAAATATAAGGACGTTAATGTATCTTACATTTTATATCTTTTTTTAAAAAAAATTTAAAATCTCATATTACAGTTTTATCTAGATAGAAATTTTGATATCTCGAGATTTATGATTTCGTCCTTTTCGTAACCTATTCAGAACACATACCTAACTTGTCCTTGAGATTTTTTTTCTTTGCAGAGAATGGAACTTTGCACGTGGAGTTTTATTACTGGAGAATTGGAGTAAGCCGAATCAGAAAAAATGAATATATATCTGTCAAAAATAGTGCAAATGGGTTTGCTAAAGTAGTGATTAAATAAATATATACAAATGCCACTGGCCATCATACTTTTCCTTTTCGAGTGGAAAAATGAAATATTTCCAATATAAATATACCAGCTAGGGTTAATTAGGTTATGTTCTATCATATTCAAACTATTCATGAAAGAACTCCTTTGAGTCTGTCTTTCCATTTATAGCAATTTGCTTACAAAAAAAACAAGAATTTAGGGTTACAGAATTGAAGAACATGAAGAAGACTCAAATAGTGATCAGAAAAGATGGATCAGGAAGAGGTTCTTCAAGGGCTGTAAGGTATGCAGAATGTCAGAAAAACCATGCAGCCAATATCGGTGGCTACGCCGTGGACGGCTGCCGGGAATTCATGGCCAGTGGAGGAGAAGGGACAGGCGGCGCGCTCACTTGCGCGGCCTGTGGCTGCCACCGGAATTTTCATCGAAGAGGGGTGGATTCTGAGGTGGTTTCTGACAATTCCTAAATTTCTACCAGAAAATGTTTGCTCTTTGTCTCTCTGTTCGTGTTTGAAATTAATGTCTATGTGCTGTACAGGAGGGAGTAATTTAGTTACCAAAAGTTTATCTAATTAGATTTATATATTCAAAAAAACTCATCGAGAAATGTTGCTGATTATTGATTAAGGAGGGTGGATCAGAACTGTGGATTGAATTCAAGATCCACATACATATTTAAACTGTGTGTATCAAGAAAATTTTATATATAAAGGGTTCGTTTCGTCGTTTTTTTCACCTATTTCTTCAACAGATAACCCTGTCAGTAGGTTAATTTGTTCTTCAGATTCTTCAAGGAAACGCATCAGGTTGCAAAATATGCACGTATAAGTAAGATTAGCGAGAATTATCATCTTCCACAGTTCACATTCTTCTCTCTCTCTCTCTCTCTATAGTATCAGTTTATGTATGAATTGTGCCTATCTGTGTAGTCCTTTCTCATAAATTTGGGGTCCATCGGCTTCGCCACTGTGTTCAACTCATTACTAGGTCTACTAGAAGATCTAAAGAAATTAGACCCTTTTCCGTAGAGTAGCCATGAAACCAGCTAAATTTACAAATCTATAATAATTTCAATGGTTTTGAAATACAGGTGTAATTGTCCTTTTATGAAGCTGTTTTTACGTACTGCGGTACTCAAATCCAGTTAAGCTAAGCAATATAATAGGCTATGTATCTTCTAGCTTTTGTCACTCTCAAGGGACCAAAAGACAGGATATGCTAGAAATCCAACTCTTTCAACTCATATTTCTATTCATCCATTAATTTAGTTGATCTGAAAACAATTGCAACACAACAGTTTTTATTTGAATTCATCATCTCTTTGTTATAGGAAACGTTCGTTTTATATCACCTGGCTTAGGCCCACATATCTACTCATGTTTTCTTGCCATTATATTGAGACAAAATGAGAAGAATTGAAGAATAATCAAAGAAAATTTTGTAATTTTAATTATCCTAAATCACAACAAAAGGTAAAGTGATTTTTCCAACAAATTATAATTCTAATCTATAGGAGAAGATGAAGGTAGTTAAGATAGAATTTCAATCACAATTTGTAATAGAGGTATATTTGGAGAAGTTTGAATGAAGGATTTTGATTTGGTTGACTAGATATTTTGAGATAGTACATGCACCGCAATCTAGTGGTTCTATTGGTAACAATTTTCTGGGATCAAAGAAAGTCGAAAGGATATCAACATTTAGATTTCTAGTAGATATGTGACACATAAAGTTGTCTAGCAACTACTTCGTGATGAATGAAATGAAATCAATTGCAAGATCATGCATTTGAGAGTGAAAAATTGAGTTTGGAACCAACATAAAAAGGTTTAGAAACTCCATTTAATAAGGTTGATATTTAGGATAAATATTCAAGATCAAATATGGTATTAAAGCACATAATACTCAAACGAGCCATTCGATCCATCTAAAAGTTCAAACAAGTTATCAGAATTTTTTATTATTATTTTTAAACACACCATCGTCTTGCTGAAATATATTTAGGCCCTGTTTGATTCCCACTTTTGGGGTAAAATGTATTATGGAATAGTGATTTTTTGGAGAATGTGTGGTAAAAGAAGGATGGTTTTTAAATATGTGTATAATTATTTTATGAAAGAATATGTCGTTGAAAATAAGTTTTGAAAAAATACATTCTTTAAAAAATGGGGCTCAAACAGGGGCTTAGGCTAAATCTCATATCAGTTTCATATAAAAAAAACTAACCAATATGTAAAATACTTCTCTAAATAATCCTTTTGAGGGCTTGCTTGGGAGGATTTTTTTTATACCTGTTTAGACCATTTTTGGGTGACATCATTTATTTTGAAAAATCGGTGCTTGTTAAATTTTTAGAACATTGAAACCAGTGCGATGTAACTTGGAGCATATTTCTTAACCCACCAATAGATGGTTATTTACCATTGTTCAAATTTTCTTTCAATTTTACCTTCTATAAAATAATTTTTTTCAAACCACATATTTTGTTCAAAACTAACTTAAAATAAAAATATAATTATCAAAAATTATTTATATGCCAAAAAATACTTTGAAAATCAAAAAGATTATTGAAAAAAATTTACATGTACGATAAAGATTCACTTTTGTGTAAAAAATGTTTACAAGGTAATAAATACTATTAATAAAATAAAAAGGATTTTATTAAAAAAATGTTTATAAGGTAATAAATTTACATGTACGATAAAGATTTTTATTGATAATCTCTTATAAATTACAAGAATTTTAATCAAATGAAATATTTGAAATATTAAGGTCTTATTTTTTGAAGGATATCATGCTCCTTTTTATAGAAAAAGAAGAGTCCGTATCTTTCATATTCCTATCTTGTCAATTAACCGTACCGAACTGAAAAAAGTACATTAATGGCATATTCATATTGATTACTGACGTCGGCTCCATCAGGTTATCATGAAACCGTCCTTCAAATGGATCCCTAGCAATTAATGAACCAGTGAGAGGATGGAGCTACATCATATGATTTGTGAAATATGTGGGTGCTACATAAGTTCTGAATGTAATTAATTGAATGGATATTTTAACAGTATGTAAAGAATCTATAATCATTATGTTCACTTGAACCACGACGATCGTATATAAATCCGACCTTAATTTAGGATAAGTTAAGTGTACTTAACAAACGGATTTAATTAGGTTGCAAGTCAGATGTTAATAAAGGCTAAAAGCATATTCAAGAGACTCTCTATTTATCAAGAGTATCTTATATATTTAAAATAAAAAAGAATCTTTAAATTTATAGAGTAAATTTTTTTAACAATCCAATAATTTTATCTATTTTGACTCTTCATTCTATTTTTCAAAAGAAACATTTATTGATTTCTTCCCAATCTTTTTAGTATTAAAATTTGTAACTTATTAAATGTAACCATTGCAAAATAAAAATAGAGAGCGAATTTTACTTTTTGAATTTAAAAAGCCAAACTCTTTTTATTTTAAAAAATTAGAATAAAAAGTCTATTGGAGCTTATTTTAAACATTGACTATCTAAAATAAAGAGTATATTAAGTTCTTAGAGTCTTTTAGAGATGGCTTAATGTCATTTATTTGGCTCCAGTTGAGAACACGTATTTGTTGAAGATCAATCATCAAGAATATGAGTCTAATGACTCTAATCAATTTCCAAGGAGGCATGTAAATGAAGTGGAGATTTGTTCTAGAGGAACAAACCAATATTGTTAGTATGCTTGAGTTAATTAATGTCCCACACTTTTAATGTTGCCTTGACTTCGAGAAGGAAGGTTTATGAATTGTGACAACTTGTCGAAGAATATTGGTGGAGGATGAACAAGTTCTTGGTCAATAAATTAGTAGTACCTTACTACCAAGAAAAAAATGATTAATTTTTTTGAGAATTTGGTATGAGCCATGGTTGGAAAAGTACTGTATAAAAATGAGAATTTGGCAAAAAAAAACGGGGGTCAAACGGGGGCTAAAATACATCGTCTTTATTCATAGCCTTTAACTAATGGTGCTCTTATACAAGGTCCTTCATTTCAAAATTTGGAATCAAGAGATGTAACTTATGTGATCGAAACCGTTACTACATCACGAAGAACAATAGCACCATAATTACCATATTTGGAACACATTAATGAGAGGTTAAGTAGCTCAAATAGGTGGTGATATGGTGAGAGCCAACGGTCTAACACTCCGAGAGCCACTAGATGCATATTATATGGTGTAATAGGTGACGGAAGTTGCATGACAAATGAGGATATGAGTTTAGATTTTTGGTCTTGTAGAAGGGAGATGCAACCATGTGTAGTGCCTCCTTAGGAGTTTTTGGGTACCAGTTATGGAAGTTTTATAAGGTACCAATTACGGGCGTTTATTAGGAGTCCAATTTTAGGTGATTTTTAGTGCAGATTTCCCAAACAGTCCAACTCATGCTTAGAGTTTACGATGGCTTGTAATTGACAAATGAGACATTGCAAAGGTTCAAGGCTAGCACTTTTCCATATTTAGATCATGAAGCTCTTCAAAGGAGATGAGTTCCTTCGAATAGCAATGTATTATTTCCTGAGACCAATTAGTTAAGGCATACACAATCTTGATCAAGACGACATTGCAAAGAGCAAGCTTTATATATGAGAACACCGAAACATGTTTATCCCCACATATTGTTGAACCAAGTTTTCCTTGCATATGAAGGATTTGCATTCGAATTGATGGGCCTCTAATGTATAATCCTTGTGTATATTTCTTAAATATTATGTGTAATCCTATAAATTCGGTCGGTTCATTTATAATCGAGAGATAGAAAATTACCACAATTTCTTTTATTTTATTAACCTATAGTTTCAAATCACATATTGATAGCCAATCGCTTTCATTTTTCAATTAATATTAAACTAATCAATTATTGAAAGACTCTTTGGGGAAAAAAATAAACTTTTTGTGTTGAAAAGCTACAAAAGAAGTCTTGAAAGACTCACTGTTTTCAATTTTTAATTAGTCAAAGAAGTCATTGAGCTAAAGAAGTTTTCAAAAGAAACTTTCTTAATCAATAAAATAATCCCCACCAATCACCAATGGGGCATTAACAAACAATATAATATAATATACACATTAAAAGATATAAAATCTTGAGTAAAGTAGATTTGCAATTAATTAGTCAAAAGATCCATTCATAATTTAGCCCCTGTTTGGTACACATTAAAATTTTTATTCTTATTTTTCTACCACACATTCTTCAATAAAATAATATTTTCGATCACATCAATAATTTTTCCTTCTTTTTCAATCACACATCCCCCATCAATCTACTATAATTATGTATTAAAAGATTAATTTTAATTAAGATGAATTGAGCCCCTGTTTGGTATACATTAAAATTTTAATTCTCATTCTTCTACCCATTTTCAACCACTCATTCTTCAATAAAATAATATTTTCGATCACATCAATAATTTTTCCTTCTTTTTCAATCACACATCCCCCATCAATCTACTATTCCGAAATACATTATTCCAAAATAATGTGACTCAAACACACCCTTAATCTTTAAAATTATCTCTCTTCCACGTGAATTGTGAGTTGATGCTCCAATCAATTTGTTATCATTTTATTTTTGCATACCATATTAGCCTTTTGATTAAAGGATTTATCTATTTGTACCTAAAATTTTACATAATATTTTACCTAATAGACACGTAGTGGCCCCCTATTGGGAGGGCACCTGGGTAGGTGCCCTCCCAATAGGTAGGTGCCCTCCCAATAGGGGGCCGTCACGTGTTTATTAGGTAAAACATTTGGTACATGTAGCATTACTCTTGATTAAAATTGCTCATTTGGTTATTTTTGTGTTGTAATCGTTACTGATATCGAATTTGCAAACTAAGTTCGAATCAATATTACTTGCCTAAAAATTTTATCGAAATAATGCAAAAACTCATATCCACCGTGAACTTGACCACCAAAGATAGGGGATGGCGGTCAATTCTTAGATGCTAGTTGTCGAAGACATCAAATAATATTTAAAGTATAACAGATTTTTATCTTACCTGTAATGAACGGCCAATTAATATGTAGTAGCTGAATCTTTATATATGTTGGTTTAAATGTAAAGTTTGAGAATTTGATGATCAAATCGAAATTCTTTTAATTCTTTAAGGTCCAAAGTGAGAATTATAAGATATTAGATTTTAGTAGAAGGAAATAAGGAATATTGAACATAAGAGTTATTGGTCATGAACATACGAGTCATATGAGGATTGGAAACTACTCTGGGACTTGATTGTAATATTTGAAAAGATTAATGACCAAACTAATAATATTTACAAAAATTTTATTGTTTGTAATTTTTGAATTTGAGGTATTATTTTAAGGATGATCATAAGATACTATTTGAGGTTTAGAGGCATTGATGCAAATTTTGGCAAGTTCTGAGTATCAGTTTGCAATTCTATAAATTTTAGGGAATGCAGTGAAATTTTGAAAAAATAAAAAAAAATAAAAATTGAATGAATGAATTTTAGAGCCTAATAATATCTTTGAGGTTGAAATTAAGTGAAATTATATTTGAATTGATTTGTGAATTTTTGGAGAGCGTTTGAGATTTTTAATGATTTTATATCTCTCCAAGATAATTCGCGACAAGTGGCTTTCTAAACTCATGTTTGGTACACATTAAGGGCCCGTATGTTTTTAATTAAAATCGAATTTTAATTTAAGTCAAAATCAAACAATCAATATTAATCACATCTTTCATGGGTCCCACAACTTTTCAATCATAAATTTCAAAAATTTCAATCACAATCTACTAAAAATCTAATTTTAATCCCCACCAAATACCCACATTCTCATTCTTTTACTCAATTTCAACCACACATTTTTCAATAAAATAATATTTTTCATTATATCAATAACTTTTCTTTCTTTTTCAACCACACATTCTCTATCAATCTACCATTCCAAAATACATTCTTCCAAAATAATGTGGCTCAAACATACCCTAAAAATTACGCTATAAAATAAGATGGAGAATAATTCAAGAATTTTAACGATGTCAAATTTTAAAAAAGTATATATATTATCGCGGAAAGAATGTCAAACGACAATTATTGCCGCTTTTGACACAATCAGATTAGACGTTTTTCCAAACAGAATTAAGGTTTGTTTGGAAATAATTATGTTCAGTTACATCCAAAAGAAAGTCCATTATTATATTTGTATTATAGTTAAATATTTCATTTAAGGGAAATGAGAGGGTCACATCTTTCATCATGACAAAATATAACACAATTGCTATCTATGATAGACCATAGTGGCCAACCCCTCTCATTTTCGCACAACCCGTTTGCTTTTCTTCTTGTCATAATGCCAGAATGTTTCTCTCCAAAATCCTAATCAATAAATTTATTTATTATTTTTTTGAAAAATGGAAAACATTATTTCAAGACAAGAGTTCATATTTTTCAAGATCTAACAAATATTTCAAGAACGGAGATTTTTCTCCCAAGTTTTCAATGTTTCACAAATCGAGAAAGCCGACAAAAGGGATGGACACAATTTAAACTCAAGTGTTGATTTTATGTATTAAGTAATATAATTTAACGACCCTAAGTTTTGACGTTAAAATTGGGTCAGAGGGGATTTAAGTTTTGAGATTGAAATGAACTCGGAGTTTTTGAAATGAACCCAAGTGTTGTGTAGAGCTACAATTTTGAACATTAATCTAAGTTTTGAGAGACGATCGTTTTCATGTAATGAAATGCTCCAAGTTTATAAATATGTTATATTATTCTTGATCGTATAATTAATGAAATTGAGCTTGTGACTTACGTGACATTTTCATGATCAGCCAAATTATAAAACTTTTTACGTGCGTGAATACTAGAGGAGGTGGTTGGTCTCATCAAAATTTGTGAGACGAACATGTTTATATATATATATATATATATATATATATATGGAGATTTTTTAAAATTGTTACACCTTGATTAAAACTCAAAATATATCAAAGAGACTCTCTATTTTTAAAGACATTATTCTACAATTTAGAGAACATCTATAAATTTCGAAAGTAAATATTTTTAACTACTCCAATAGACTCTTTATATTTAACATTTAATTTTAATACTCAAAAAAAAAATCTTTATTATTTTTCCATATTTTTTATTTTCACTAGCTTTCCTCGAACTTATTATATTATTTTTTTCATGAAAATTGAAATATTTTGAATACATTTAATTATAGAGAATGGATTTATCTCTCTAAATTTAGAAGTATTCTTTAATTGAGTTTAAAACTTTAAAGAGATAATATATTATGATAAATTGTCAAATTTCTGTTATGTAGTAAGAGTTTTCCATTTCAAGTCTTTGAATTTAGGATTTTGTTGGCAACCCTAGAAAGGGCGATCATTAATTGATGAAGACTAGACTCACGATCACAAGGGTTTTTCCATTTGTACAGAAAGAGGTTGACAACCTCTCACCGTGGAAGGCCTCATTGTGATTAAAAAAAAATTACGTGAGAAGTTGTCAACAAAATCACCCATGTCCTTCTGTACGTGTAGCACGGGATCACAAACCTCAACTATATATATAATTTTAAAGTAAACATCTTTTTCTTTTAATATCACTATTCTTAATGAACTTTAATTTGTGTGACAACTAATTAAGTAATTATAATTATTCTGAAAATTTGTGGGCATGTGTGGAAGACAACAAGGGATGGATTACAGCGCACGGTACGGTCAGTTGTCCATGTGCCTCACATGCCCCCAATAATTATATATTTTACTGTTAAATATGTGAATAAGATCCACTTATATATAAAAATTATTTTGCACGAGCTTATATTTTGAATCAATAAAAATTTCTTCCGTTTTATTCAATCCATTGGTCTTGAACTTGTGTCCGAAGGTAATTTCGTCCTCAAATTTTGAAAATGAACAACTTCGTCATCAATCTTTTATTATAGTTGTACAATCAGTTCCTAATGACGAAAGTCATCTAAATATATGTCAAACCGTTACGTAGCACTCCAAGGGCCGAACCATGATTAATCGGCCAGAGGGCTTGCGTACATATTTATTTATTAAAGAGGCCTTTGACATACAAGTGAATGTTGATGTCAAGTAGAATTGTATTTAAATTGATGTCGGCGTTGTCAGGAACGAAATATAATTATTAAATCCAATTTAATAATTGACTAAATACTTTTAGTACACTGTTTAAGGGCTTTTTATTTAGATACATGAATTGTAGCTTGTCAAGACTCGAGTTCTTCAATACTTTTCATTCGCATGTAGCCCTCGTAATGAAAGTTTTTGCATCTAAACTTGAGATGGTGTCCATAAATTTGGAGTCAAATATATTTTTACGAGGATTACAAGACAATTTAACACAAATTTTGATAGTTATCAACCATGAAACTTTACCGACTTGCTCGTTTTTAAAAGTTGAAGGCTAACTTGCTACTTGAAGAAAGTGTTCAACAAAATTGGTAATAAATTATGCAACTATATTGATGATCAACTTGCTTCTATTTAAAAGTTCGAGATCAACTTACTACTCCAAATACAAGTTTGAGAATAATTCTGTAGTTGAGAGTGACTATGCAAGATCACAACTATAATAAAAGATTAAAAATCAACTTGATCATATTTAAAGATAGGTTGTGCTCTTCACAATTTACAAATTTGTTTATCAACAGATGATATGACGAGAGTTGATTGAATCAAAATCTTACCAATCAAATAAAAGAAAAAAAAAAAAAAAAA
>CAIGRF010249383.1:58918-74693 GCA_903798235.1 Fraxinus ornus
AAAAAAAAAAAAAAAACTTACCCACTTTCTTTTTTTATACCTTATTAATATGTAAAAAATTATATAAATGGTAATTTACAATAAGTATTTTCCTTCAAAGATTGAAGACGTATTTGCCATTCAAAGTTTTTTAAATTAAAATTCCAAATCACAGGCCTGATCCATGATGTGTTTCAGATAGATAAGAGTCTAAAGCCCAAAATCTATATAAAACCCAACCCAAATTGATAGGTAACCTTGGGCTGGATTCAGATGGACTAGACGTATAAAGTAGGCCAATCTTGACTACTGCGGTCCAGGGCTTGTGCTATGGACCTGACGGCAGTACACAGTACCCAGTTAACACTAGGACTTTGTCATCGATCAATTCTAAGAAATTAACACAAATTTGGTGAGTTAAAGAATATAGCACTTACATTTATCTTTTTGTGAACTTTCAATTTTGACAATTTTTGACGCTTAGAAAATATCACAAGAACAAGAAGTGCTAAAATTAGGGAATATCTACAAGGCTTTCTGTCTAGTGTTACTTCCCCAAATTCGCCGAAAAAGAATATTAAGGATATCGACAAAAACAAAAAAAGTTTTTTATAACATGTTTTCAAGTTAAATTAGAGAGAATGTGATAAGGTCAAAATTCGTTACGCTTGAACTCTATGTACTCGGAGCTTCCATCCTATCGTCTAGAAAAAATGGCCTGACCTTGTGGACGTCCCAACTTGAGGACTCCCTCACTAATATTATCACCTCAACCTCAAGCCTACACCCAAGCATTTGATGTGGCGCCTCAATATAGATCATGTTTTGTTGTTGACATTATAATCCTAAGTCAACAACAATTCTTTATCTTGACTAATTTTCCACGAGACTTTCAAAACTCGACCTCTGTACGTGCCTTATAATTTGTCAATTCGAGATATAACCACGAGCACGATCTAAAATACATGATAGAAGTCTAACCTCAATATGAACATAAACATACTTGAACTTTACTTTCAAAGTCGATTGTTTGTATCTCAATTAAAACATATAATTATAGCAAGACTTTTATGATCACGTGGACTCCTAACCCATCCGTTCATGGACGATCCACGTGTTAATTATTCACTTTGCAGCCTCATGCTTCTATTATCTCTACATGCCCTTGACTTTCTGGTTTATAACATAATAAATCGATTAGACAACTATAGGTATAACATTCTTCTCACTATATATAAAAATATTTTTATATTTTCTTGTGTAGATTTAACCTCGGAATGAATTCAAAAGATTTGGGTTGACGGTTCACCGATCCCAATCCGAGAAGTCTAGACAAGAATAAATCTGCAGGTACAGAAAAATTTCACAGATTTTTGCACAGGAAGACATCTGTCTTATGTGATTTGCTGTTGCAAAAAACTATTTTTAACGGCAACCAATCACATGAATACAGTTTGTTTTCTTGTGCACAAATCTGTGAAATTTTTTTGTACTTGTAGCATCTCTCGCCCAGACAAAGACCCTGCAATATGCGATGAAAATAGAAAATGACACGTTTGTCTTAACGTACTTATTCAATATAATTACATCATTAATTAAATTAATTATCCATAAATTACGGGTTAAGTTTCCATTGTATTAAATTGAATAATTCGTCAGAAAGCAAACTATTGCGTGAAGTGGCANCCAATCACATGAATACAGTTTGTTTTCTTGTGCACAAATCTGTGAAATTTTTTTGTACTTGTAGCATCTCTCGCCCAGACAAAGACCCTGCAATATGCGATGAAAATAGAAAATGACACGTTTGTCTTAACGTACTTATTCAATATAATTACATCATTAATTAAATTAATTATCCATAAATTACGGGTTAAGTTTCCATTGTATTAAATTGAATAATTCGTCAGAAAGCAAACTATTGCGTGAAGTGGCATGATAGACATTGGACAATTAAACATGGGAAAAGTGCTTTCAACCTACTTTACCATTTGTACACCTTACACCACATCCAAAAGGTCAATAAATATTATTATTATAAATCTTCGATCAAAATAATGTAAATAATATCAAATATTATTCTTTTAATCTTAGGAATTATGGTTTAAAGTGGGATTTCAGCAGTTGAAGCCTTCACTGGAAAAAGAGCAGTGCCTCCATGGGAGTCCTCAAGGTGGCAAGGTATTTTTTTTTTCGACTCCCATTTTTTTTTCAAGAATATGCTGAATCTTGATATCCCAGATGAAAAAATTGATTCTTGATGATCTTTTTCTGCTCTTCCACTGGTAAAATTTGTTATTCAAATTATATTTTTGAGGATTTTAAATTATCTTGGTTCCTCTGTGTGTTGGTATTTTTTTTTCTTTTTTTTTTTTTAACGTGTGCAGGTTGATTTATTGGTTTTTAGCCCCTGTTTGATATCCTTTATTTTCCAAAAACAAAGTTTTGAACAGTGAAATTTGGAGAATGTATGGTCAAAAAGAGGGGAAACGTTTTTGGTTTAAGTGTAGAATATTATTTCATTGCGATAATGTGTAGTTGAAAAGTTTTAATACGTTACTAATTACTGGAAGGTGACAAGATATTTTGGGTTTTTGTGGGTTGATGGAGGCGGTTGATTATAGTTGAATATATTATTAAGAAAAACCAGCTTGACAGTATATAAAGAACCTTCAAGTCAATGAAGGGTAGATTATGGGCTTCCACTATAATACGTAAAGATTTTTTTTCCCTTTCAAAGATTGCTGAAATATATATCTGCCATTGATTATCAGAGGTTGAAGACAATCCCATCTAATGAAGCAGTGCACATAAGAACTGGCATTGGCATGTAGAATCCAGGTCCTCGGGTTGTACTAGGGAAGCTTGGTTGTTTTGGCTCGAAGAATAGTGTAGAGATTCCGATAAGGAATAGGCTGCTTTTTGTGATGTATTCCATTACGGAAAAGAGTATGCTACCTTCGAAGTTTCTTTCTTGGCTTATAGCGGTTTCAATGATTCTTTTGATCCTCTCGTCATTGTCCCTTCATCAGTTCAGCAATAATTATGACAATTCTTCCATAGCCAGATCAGTTTTTAATTTTATTTTGGTTAATAATTCATCGATTCAATTGAAACAAAATGGCAGAGGTGATCAAATGAAAAGTCCTCCTATCCCTAGTGAAATGCCAAAGAAGGAAGATACTAACATTCACGAGGCGGGTTTTCAAGTTTCTGGTCACACGATGAATATGGATGAAAGGGGACAACACCGTAGGTCAGTATGTGACCAAAGTCGGGCACTTCTTAGGGTATATATGTATGACTTGCCCTCTGAATTTCACTTTGGGTTGTTAGGTTGGAAGGGCAGTGCAAATCAGACATGGCCTAGTGTAAGTATTCCTAATAGGTTTCCACCATATCCCGGTGGTTTAAATTTACAGCACAGCACAGAGTATTGGCTTACTCTTGATCTTCTTGCATCGAATACTGCAAATGTAGATCGACCATGCAGTGCAATCAGGGTGCAGAATTCGAGTGAAGCCGATGTAATATTTGTACCCTTTTTCTCGTCCTTGAGTTACAACCGGCACTCAAAGGTCCAAGGACATGAAAAAGTTAGCGTCGACAGAATGCTGCAGGATAAATTGGTGCAGTTTTTGAAAGGCCGGGTAGAGTGGAAGCGATTTGATGGGCGGGATCACTTGATTGTAGCCCACCATCCAAATAGCATGTTATTTGCAAGAAATAAGTTGGGTTGGGCAATGTTCGTGCTTTCTGATTTTGGAAGATACTCCAGAAAACTAGCGAACCTTGAAAAAGATGTAATTGCACCTTACAAGCATATGGTGAGAACGATCCCGATTGCTAACTCGCCGTCATTCACTGAACGTTCTATATTGATGTATTTCCGAGGAGCAATTTACAGGAAAGATGTAAGTTGTACATACTTTTGCAACTTTTTGTGAATTATTTGTTTGTTTTGTTCGTTTTGTGAGACCAAGTTACATTTGAAAGTTAACTTTTGAGGGTTTACATCCATGTATTTAATTTATTGGTATTTGAGTCACTCATTGAAGAATACTCTGAAATGCAACTGCATACATCTTCTATTATCATGTCATTCTCGTCTATAGTCTAAACTAAATTTTATACTCTCGACGGATTCCCAAAAGAAATAGCCATAGTCTAAAAATCAGCTCTAAGTGTCAATGCCTTTTGTTTGCCTGTAAGCCATTGATTTTTTTCCTATTCTATTTCATAAATTTTATGAGGACTTATGGAATAGATTCTTTAGTTGGGCTTTGATCCTCATTCGCAATTGCCACAACTGCAAACGGGATAAAATTTTAATATTAAAGGGCTCAGCATTTTGACTACAAAGATCACAACCTTATATATATAATATGGGGTCTTGTGAAACTCAGAAATGGAGCACTATAATCTGCATTAGATCTGTGAATGAAATGAATAAAACTGCACTTGTAGTGACATCTATTTCATGATGCACTTTCCTGATCCTTTAATAGGCCAGTACTAGCACAGTTGAAAAGAAAGCATTCCGGTTAAAAAAAATACTGTAGATGATGAATGTGAAAAAGAGAAATAGGAAAACTAGGGATTGAGAAGAAGATGAAAGAAAAACAGTGTTGATTTGCTTGATTATATATAAATGGATATGAATATGATTTTGGGTTTGTATTCAGGGTGGAGCTATCCGTCAAATACTATACAACCTACTTAAAGACGAGAAAGATGTTTACTTTGCCTTTGGAAGCGTTCAAGCTAATGGGATAAAACAAGCAGGGAAAGGGATGGCCTCTTCTAAATTTTGCCTGAATATTGCTGGAGACACCCCTTCTTCAAATCGTCTCTTTGATGCCATTGCTAGTCACTGTGTTCCTGTAATAATCAGTGATGAAATCGAGCTACCCTTCGAAGATGTTCTCGACTACTCAGAATTCTGTGTATTTGTCCGTGCATCGGACGCTGTGAAAAAGGGTTATCTTCTGAATCTTCTCAGAGGGATTAAGCAAGAGAACTGGACAAAAATGTGGGAAAGATTAAAGAATATCAGTAGGCACTTTGAGTATCAGTATCCATCTCAGCCCAGTGATGCTGTGGATATGATTTGGCAGACTGTTTCCCGCAAGAAATCGGCCACACAATTAAGTGTTCACCGGAAGAACAGATACAGCAGATCACAGTCTTTCTAAGTCCCTCCGTTTAGGCTGTAAGTACTTTTAGAACATACAATTTGTTTTTCAAGATTTATATCTTCTTTTTAATCCAGTTCTCAAACATTTTGAATACTTTACTTTTGAGGTAGTTCCATGTTGGGTTCTTGCTTCATCTTTTTTCTAGTTGAAATCTTGGTGAACAGTAGAAAAGGAATAGAATGAATTTCAAATACAGAAGAGAAGATTATTACTTTTGTACTTCGAAATAAAATTCTAATTTGCAAAATGCTGCAAGATGAGGAGCAAAATAAATCAATGAAAAACGACGTCGGGATAAACCAGATTCATTGTAACAAAAACAGATGCAGGTCTGTGTGCATATCCTTGTGCTTCTGTGTGTGTGCTTACATGATTAAACGTAAAAAGAATTTAGATGAAAAGAAGAAACAAAATCTACAGCACTATGAATCCCTACGTATTCGAGCTATGGTTGGAATCTATATTATACGATAAAGGTATAGCTTGCAGTTCTCAGCTGTATCTACCAGCTTCTGTATGAAACACAAAACTTTGATTCAAACAATGAAACAACAAAATCAAAACAAACCTATACTGGAAAGTTTCTTAGCATTTTATCCTCTGCTTGGAAATTTTAGCATCTGTTGTGAATAGGGTCTGATCCTCGGCCAACACTTCTTTTTTCTGATTGATTTGGATCGTAGGCCATTCCAGGTGAAGGCGCAATATCCAGAGGGACGCTCAAGTCCTGCAATGCTACAGCCTTCAGAACCCGAGAACTTCTGAGAACTAACATTTCTTCTTGTCCCCATCGCAGAGCAAGATCTATGCTACTCCGGCCCGTAACCCTCTCTGATTGAATAGAGAAAAACCCAATACAGAAGATTACTACGATAATCACCCTACTGGAAGAGAAACTCATTTTGCAATACAGGAACAGAGAATTTCTTTTGTAAGAGAATAAATGCTGTCTGAAAATGAAACTCTCTATTCCTCTGTATATAAACCTGGGGAATTTTGTCTTTTGCGGGATTTGTGGGGCCATAGGCATGTAGAAAGAAGGGACCCAAATCAGATTCAGCTCAATCATAAGCCTGCCATAGAAGTAATGTAAGGCTGTTTTAGGAGTTTTAACAGGTTTGAATAAAAGTTAAGATTGGAACAGCATTCTTGAGAAGCCAAGAATCTTTATATTAGTTCCCCCACATACCCTAATATTTGACTTGCTCTTTTAGACCAAACATTCACAAATCCCAAAACTCTTCAACCCAACATCAACTCTCCACGTCATCTGATTATGTTCCTTTGTACTTTGTACATGTATCTTGTTGTATTGGGTGATTCACAATCATAAAAGGGTTTTGCTATGTGTACATAGCAATGTACATAGGGGTGTCCATAGTGGACAAGTGGCACTGGGATATTATTGTGGATTTTGCTATGTCCATCATAAAATTATTCATTTATAAATATGTTCAGTTCATTATTATATTTATAGAAAAATCAAAGCAATTGAATTGGGATTGCATCAACCATCTATCCACGATCTTCTTTAGGTCCATATAAAACTAAGGGCATGTTTAGTTTAGCTTTTGGCTTTTTCTACTTCTTAGTAGTATAAATTACTTTCATAAATTATTTAAATAGATTCAAAAACAGTTTGTGCAGCTTTTGACTTTTCAAAAGTCATGTCAAACGAGTTCGAAGTTACGATTTTCTTAATTTATCCCCAATCGATTTTGCCTCTATTTATCAGTATATTCTCGCAAGCCAAAGTTATAGGCTTGCTACAGTTGCAAGAAAGCCAGATAAAGTTAGATGTTGGGACAAGATGAGTAAGTGAAACAGCCCTCAAAAATACCAAGAATTTGCTTTATGCAAACTCTTCACTTTAGAATTCCAAGCTCTCTTATCCATGCACCAAAAATGAGTGTCTTGGTTTCTTGTGCTAAATAACTTTCCTTTATGCTTTTCTTTAGATTGTGAAGCACTAAGCCTTCCATTCAAACTTCACATTTTTCACTTCTCTTCCCTTTATTTTTCCTCGCTTATCCATGAAGACCATCTTTTTCTTTTCTTTATTTCCTTTTCCTCATTATTATTTTTAATTTCAAATTTATACAATTTTAGTATTTCCTTATTGTCCAAGCTTGGTCAAAGTAACATTAAGAGAGTGTTTGGTGAGAATTAAAATTAGATTTTTTAGCATATTATGATAGAAGTTTTTAAAATGTGCGATTAAAAAGCTGTGACTCATAAAAGATGTGGTTAATATTAATTGTTTGACTTTGACTTATATTAAAATTTGATTTTAATCCGTACCAAACAGGCTTTAAGTAACTTTTTATGTCCAATCATGTTTGAACATGTTACTTTTTTTTTTTTTTTTTCTCACTTTAAATAAAAAAAAGAGAGAGTTTAGTTTTGAAAATAACTCTCATCTTATTGTCAAAATATGTAATAAGTAATATTCAGTAAACCTTTATAGGATTAGCCAAACATGAAATATTCTTGTCGGGGTGAGAGAACAAGACAATGATGGATTCAGTGGGGTGGGTGAATCCTGTGGCCGTCGTGAACAAAAATAATGGTACCGTACCGAAGATATACTTAACACGGTTAAATCAAATCTCAAATAACAACCATCCCTCTTCTTTATCCTATGTTTTTCTCAGGCAAAGTTCGCTTGACCTTTAAAAACACATTCTCGACCGCTATCAATTTCCACACATAAAAGGACAATCTCATGTCATCAACGAAATTTTGATCATGTAAAGAACAATATCCCTACTACAGAGGAGTAAACAGTATTGATCAATGGGTGACACAGTTGAGAATGAAATTACAGGATAAAACCAGGAATTTAACATATGTCCAGAAGTCGCACGAGATGGAGGAAAGCGCGTCAAGTGACGTTATTAAACCGACTCTGGAAGAGGGGTCCTAGACGGTTCTGAAGGCGATCCAGGCGCCGATATTGGCACTATTCTAACTTGCAGGCCAGCAGCTTCCTGGTTTTTCTCACAAACAGAAATACATAATGAGCAAGAGATTATACATGCAGTAACTGTGTGTTTTATATGCAGTATTAGACACTGCAACTGACAAGAATATATATTTATGTGAGATAAATTATAGCGGTGGCAGCTCGGCTCCACTACCATACTAACAAACACAGTTGAATCTTGTTATTATTATCGATTTAAAAGATTTTCCAAACAATAAAAAGAATACTCGGCATCACTGTTACTATAATGACGTATTTCACCACCTGTCTTGTTTCCAATTTATACAAGGCATAGGTTCCTCTTGTTGGTTTCAATAAGTATAAGAACCATCAAACCATAAATTAAGTTGTCATACAGTTCTATATTCCTAGAAGAAACCCGTATCCTAGCACATTTTTCAGTTGCAGCACAAGATAATGGTTACATGGGCCAAATTAACCCTCCACCCCCGTATGCCCAACAAATAAAAGAAAAGCCTCCAAGTGAACAAATATCAAAGGCCGTTACCTTTTGGAATCACTAATACATAGGTGTTGGTTAACATCATAAAATTTCAGGCTAAAACTTTTTAACGGCATCATATGGAGTACTAATAGCATAGATGTCAACAGAAAGCATATGGTTGAGAAAATAATGAACCATATCCCATAAAAGCCTCTCACCTGTCTTTGCCTCCGATGCTGCAATATACTCATAGCCCAAGCAATGATGTAGCAGGGAAGAAGGAACCCCATAACCCGGAGCAAGATAAGCTGCTTAAGAATCAACAACATAATCGAGTAATTACACTAATACAAGTTGGGTGTATACATGCATGTCAGGCAACTAAAACAACTAAGACCACTCACAGAGAAGGTGAAAATATCATCGTCGTCCTTATCACTATCACCGTTTCTAATTGTTAAAGCGTGCCTCAAGAGCAGAAGAGCCATTAGCTGGCACAGAAAACAGGTCAAAATTATCAACAAAATATATGTACCAAACTTTAAAGGAAAGGAGAGACAGAGAACAAAGAGGCAGCACAACAGAGGGTACAAAATCAATCAAACTGATTTTTCAATCAAATACTATGTGAAACCTTTGGGTTTTTAGTGCTCAAACTAAAAGATAACATCTTCTAAAGTATGAATAAAATCTTATTCCACTCTCCTTTCCAATACGTTCCAAGGAAAATATTGAATTGGAGTCCATATTGACGGGTGAGTTTAAGCACCATCTGGCTATGCGCTCTTCAAATAAGAATCATAAGATGGATTTTTCTGGATTTGGAAGATCAAATTTTCAATTTCACCTATTCAAACAGAAGAGAAAATTTATCTGTTCTCATGAAATTATTATATTAGAGTTGATAACTCTCCTCTTTAAAGCTTATGCTGCAGAAGCTTACACCAGGCTACTAATTGGCTTTCTATCCACATCTTCCTGTTACAAACAACGATCAGGCTTTATTGGCTACCGTTAGTTGGAGAAAGTACCCTAGATAAAACCGGGTGAGTTGTATTCAAGGGTTTAGTCAAATGAGCATTTGCAACATTGTGAGGACTACAGCATGGAATGCTCTATCAGTTTAATTTTGGATAAGCCAAAAGGAAAATGCATAAAAAGTAAGAATAAATATATAAGCAGTGCCTGCAGTTCATTATTTTCCTGGAAAAGTAAATGGCTAAATTCTAATTTAAGAATTATAATGTAGTTAAAAATTGAATCCCAAAATATCCATGAAAGAATATGAATATATATGTGTGTATATATATAAGAGCAACTGATAAGGCGAAAATTAAACTAGTAGGGAAGGTGTTCGTTACAATTAAAGTAGCAAATCGACAAAATGCAGCTCCACTAGCACTTGAATCAGCATACTCATCATAATCAGCCTCTTGAAGATGGTGTTCTGAGCCAGCGACAGCCAAAAGTCGAGGGTCATGCAAATCCACCGGAGTACCAGCAACTGTCCAGCCCTCACTGGAAAGATAAAGCCTCAGAGCCGATTAATTGAAATGATTGAACCCGTACAAATTAGTACAAACAATATAATGCTAGAACTGGAATAATATACTTTCCTAAGTAAAGTCCTAGTTGTATCCAGACACTTGAATGGAGAACTTGACGATTAGCATTGCCATGTTTTTATTTCCAGATATAAGATACCCATTCCTCACACACACACAAACCTGGTATTGCATTTTCTTCTAGTGACATTTGACCTAAAAGAAGGAGGAAGGTGGAGGAAAGGAGGAATTTTTTTAAGCCCATTTGAAAGATTATAATTTATATTTTTCAGTACAAGTACAAAGTGTCGGATGCTTAAAACGATTAGGAAGTCATAAGCCTTATGCAAAATCAACCACCTTGTACTATGACATTCCACCTCTTATCATTCATGTCAAAAATGGAAAAGTGAAAGTCATAAGCTTCGAATGACTGACCAAATTCTAGCCAAAATTAACTTCTAGTATAATTACACAGATACATGCAACAAACCTGATTCCTGATAAACATGGGCAAGATTACATAAATACAAAGGAGAAAAGTTATAGTTTCAGAATAGTACATCTCAGTTCTACTCCACATTACAGTTTCTATTTACAAAATATTGCCAGCTGCCAAGATCATCATTTGGTCTAAGGCAATTAGAAAAGTTGAAGTCGCATCTATAGGATTTTTATCAAACAGCTAAAAACTAATGACCTCACCATGAAAGATTTAAGGAGAAAACAAACATGGCCAAGAATTCAAAACATGCCTGATTTCAATGGCAGAATCGTCAGGTTGCAGATGAGGTGAAGCAGTGTAGCCATGTTGGTAAGGCTGCAAAATTGGGAAAATCATTAGCAGAAATCAGCATATCATTAAGATTACAAAACTCGTAAGAATTAAAATAAACACATTTTTTACACGACAAGGAATAAATTTGATAGCGGAGGCAGCAGTAGCATACCTGATGACATATCTCGCATATTATATCTCCTTTCTCATTGCACCAGCGTTGAACACAATTTCTATGAGCGTACTTGATTTTAAATGCAACAAGAAGAGAATAAAATTGAAAAATAAGTTTTTTGATAGAAACCTAAAAGTGCAAACAATGACTATGGATTATGGACAATGTGGAAAGACACGAGTAGAAAATTCTATATAGATAGAGAAATTATATTAGAATACAATAGCCAGCATCATCACTGTGAATTAGACCTGGGAAAAAAACTACTGTCTAATATTGTATGCATAGATGCTTTGTCACCAATGCCAGACAACATAAGTTCAAGACTTTACTTACCAAAAGTAAAACATTTTCATAGGAAAGGACATACATGCCCGCCCTTGTTATCATTTTTTTTTAGAATGTGAGGTTAAAAAGTAGGGAAAAGTTAAGGAGGAAGTGTGAAAAATTAAACTTTTTTAGAGAATGAATGGTTGAAAATGTGTGGGGGGAAAAATGATTTTGAAAAAATCAATTTCAACCAAGGGCTTAATAAAAGAGTGAAATTAGTGCCCCAGCAAAAGATGCAGAACGATACCTTCAAGCTGCCACTACAAACACAAGGTATCTCCAAGTTTTTAACACTATCTTCCTCCTGACAAATGCGGCATTCCACTGACTTGATTAAAGGGTCTACTTCATCAGCTACTCCTTTTTCTTTATTTTCCTCAATAGAAATCACTGAAGTAGTTGGATCGACAGTACAAGAACTATAACTCTCGTCGGGAAACTCAACAACCTCTTGCCCTTGCAGTAATGGCAATGATTCAGGTGTAACAAGGTGATCATCACATAGAACCAAGTGCTCACTCATTGCTTATCCAGGAATATATATACCTAAGTAAACCACAAAATCACTTCATGTCAATTCAAATTATCAGCAAGGAAGGATTAAAAACATCCACTAAAAAAGCATGATTTTTTCTTTCATGAAAGAAAAAAAAACAATCCATTTATAAATTGACGTTAAATAAGTTTCTTCTGCTGGAATCACATGCAGTGAATATTATAGAAATAATAGAATTCTTCCACACTTGGGAATATAAATTTTGGGCTTCTTATTTCATACTACCATATTTTGAATAAAAGTATGACATAGAACCCCAAAAGTAAAAATAGGATACGAAAAATGAAAATAGAGAAAATTTATTAGATGCTTTATCTTCCATTTCAGTTTCTTCAGCTACCAAACAGAATCTAAACAACATAAAGATCATAAATTTCCACCCAAAGAACAATATGTAATCTGAAACTCATCAATAAATTCAACCTACGGATTCGGAATGATTAAAAAGGGCAAGCATTCACCAATAAATTTCTATAAATAGCACCCCAAGATTTAATAATAATAACCCAGAAAAATTTAGCAATTACTTCATAAAAAATCAAAAGAAGACGTGTGAAATCACGAAAGTACATTTACCTGAAAGAAAAATGCTCTTTGGATTATGGTCTTGAATAGGATTATTAGAGAGAGAACTGAGAGAAGTAAATTGTTTTGCTTTTGCAAAGAAATTGCTGACCGAATTGAAGAGAAAGGTCTGAATTTAATTAACATTTAATTTAGCGGTAGTAGTTGTATTTATATGGACATCCACCATAATCTTTGTGAATTTTAAGAGTAGTGGATTACATGTTATGTTATGACTTTATTTTTCTTATTTACTTTTGGCATAATAAGTATATACCTTTAGGTGTTAAAATTACATGTCTAAAAAATTTAGATTTTTATAGTAAGTTCAGTTTTACTAGGATTGCATCCTTTTATTTGACCAATCATTTTTTCGATTGATATATTTCGATGAATTTACTTCTATTCTTCGCTATTTATAATATGATGTGGTTCATATTTCGATAAATTTATTTCAGTTCCTCGCCATTCATAATATGATACAGTACACTTGTGCAAAATTATTATCGACAATATTTTCTTTTCGATTCTATCTCTTTTACATAATGACATAACTTAATAAGAGATTTTCACTTTTAATATTTCAAGTACTTGAACCCTTTCACGTCTGTAGTTGGTATATGAGATTTTATAAATCTTTTATAGGTTGGTAAGTGCATCATATAATTGAATTATCTTTTCATAATGTCAAGTACTAGAATATTGATAGCACAATATATGCATTATGTGTTATTTTCAGCTACAAATTTCTCCTCCTAATGCTGAAAAACGATTCAATCAAATTGACAGCCAATGAACCGCTTATAAAATATCACCCTTAGGGCTTAAATGATTTTTATTCTTTAACATAATGCAATATTAACTCTTCTGGAGTATTAAAACAATATTCTTATTGAATATTGATATAAATAAATTTTGCTTCTTAAAGAACAGATTAGTTAAAATTTCAATTTTTTAGGATTATTAAAATATTTATATTGAAATGTATATATTTGTGATTCTTCAATAATAACCACAGAATAACTTTAAAGAACATTGTTGTATAATATTTATGTTCTTTTGAGATTACATGGTCTTTATACAAGGAGAGATGTTTGACAATTTATTTTTCTTTTTAATAAGCCTATGTTTGAGCCTCGTATTTTACGAAAATAAATGTGTGGCAGAAAATGACTTACGATTGATTTGTTGTTTTCAGTTTTCGTAAAACAATGAAAACATTCGTATTTCTGAAAATATATTTTCGAAAATAAAGTTAAACTTATAGTATAAATGTTCAAAACACATTTTTTTACGTTTTGTGTGTTTTCAGTGAAAATTTTGATAACACTTAAAACAAGGAAAACAAACGTTTAAAAAAAAATTTAAAAAAAAATAAAATAAAATTCTAAAAAATAAATCTTAGAAATTAAAAGATTTTGAAAAAAAATAAATAAATTCTAAAATTCAAAAACTATAAAAGAAAAATTCTGAAAAAAATAAAATTATAAAAAGTTCAAGTTCTCAATGATTATCTACATAAAAATTCTAAAAATATTTAAATGAACATATATAAAAATATTCTCAGTCTAAGTAATAAACTTTTGTTTTTATTTCCTATATTTTGAACTCAATTTATTATTAGTATTATTACTTTTGTAGCGAGAAAAAAATTATTGTATAATACACCAACTTTAAAATGTATATATTACTTTATAATATATCAACAAAAATTATTTTACTTTTACTGCAAAATTATATTTCACAAAATAAAAAGTCATAAAATAATTTTCAAAATTTTAAATCAAATGGGTTTCCTAATTTTCTATTTTGAGAAATAATTTCTCAAAATAATAAATCAAACGTGTTTTTAACGTTATAAAAATAGATCATCAAAATAGAAAGCTAAAAATTAATTCAAAATTGAAAACTAAAATACAAATGACCTTGGATTTTTAGATAATGAGTCTCAAATAAGGGTTAAATTGTAATGAAAATTTAGCGAGTCAAATGCGTTTTTCCTAAGAGAACAATACATATCTAAGATAGTTACAAGAAACAATTTCAAAACTAAGAAACTTGTTTTAAAGTTCCAAAAATCATGTCATAATTCAAATTTATTAATTAAATAGGCAACTAAATATATTAAAGTTACAATATTATACAATTTATGATCACAATTACGTACTTGACACATTCACAGAACGCTACAGTTACGAATCACAAATTTTATACGTTACAACTAATTTCTCGATCACAAATTATCAAATTAATTGGTCACACTTTATTTTAAGTCACAAATCATAAATTTTATAGATCATTATTTATTTATCGATTACAAATTATCAGAATAATAGGTCACACTTTATTTATCTATCACAAATTTTATATGCCACAACTTATTTCATGATTATAAATTATCAAATTAATTGGTCACTTGTTATTTCTCGATCACAAATTATCAAATTAACCATCGCGAGTCACAATAATAAATTTAGTCGTAATCTCACAATTTTTTAGGTCACATATTATTTATTGTTCACAAATTATCTATTTTATCTATCACATATTATTTATTGATCATAAATTAATCATTTTAGTTGTCACAATCACTCAAATAATTGGTCACAAACACTCTACACTCCCCACCCCCTCTTTAGCACCACTACTTCAAAACCATCGTCACTACTACAACCACCATCTCAAAATCATCACTTGCACCACCATCGCTAGCATCATCACCACCAACTTCAAATACTACCACCATTTGCAAACCAGCCCAAAAACTCTAGCAAGCACGCATAGTTGATTAAAAATAAGTTCGAAAATCAAATGCGTGGCGTTACTCTCATCGCTGAAGGATAAGAAGGGCTAACCGAAGTCAAAGAGAATGAAGATGGAAAGGAGCATTGTGCGTGTGTGAGGGACTATGGATATGGTAAATTAGGAGAGACTCTTAGGATTTGGGTGGGCATGATTGTTAGTTTATGGATTGTTATATATTGTTTTAAATAAAAATAATAATTATAACATGATCTTTAAAAAAATAGTTATAACTTAATTTTTGAAGTTGAAAATTGAATTGTAGGTACGGGTGTAATGTTCGCTTTTTCCAAATTGAAGATTATACTAGAGCAGGTTTTTTAAGATTGTAGTTCAAAAATCAGATATAAGGTTTAGTTATCCATAAATCAGGTGATAATTCAACTATTTTAATATTAATATTAATATTATAAAATCT